>MU857682.1:0-130233 GCA_033296725.1 Corynascus novoguineensis | reverse complement strand
AACTGCGGGTCACCCCGCGGATCACCCACCAAAACTGCCCTGAGATAACCACCTGATATATCGCGTTGAACTGTATCAGGGCGTCAAGGCTACAACGAGATAACTACACGTTTTATATAGTAACAGATTAAGTCCGACTCAACCACATCTTCGACAACTCGCCGATGAAGATATAAATAACTTTTTTCATTCGATATCAATCGTGTGGCGTCTTTGGGGGAGCAGATCACCTGTGCACGACGTTGACGAACGTCGCCAAGATGCCCATGTGCATGGCGTCCACTCGCCTTTAGATTCAACGTCGCATCCGGGGAAGATATCTTGCCGTAGTGCGAGCTTGGCAGTAAGAGGCTGGGCCAAGGTTCACCTAGAACTCCGTGAGCGGAGAGCAAAGCTGGGAGTGGTCAATAGCCGGACCTTCACCAGAAAAGAAGGTAATTGTACAGAGTACCGATCCATGGTTTAATATCACACTAACTTACTGCAGATGAATTTTGTACCCGGTACGAATGCTCCATACGAAAAACCGGGATCTATCCGGAGACTCGGGAGAGCGGGACGTTCCCGGAAAGAAAATCTCACCGAGAGACCCGCTGGGTGGATGCCTGGCCTCGGCAGTCAGGGGTTGAATGTGGTATTGTCCCAAGGTTTAAAGGGCCACATGGGGATGGATCTGCATTATAACTCGATCACCATAGCATTTTTCAAAGATCAGATCGGGGTGTCTATGTATATAAAGAGAACTGCTGGTGATATGAATCTCAGTTAAATCGCAGGCGGCCCAAATTGTATTGAACTTACTGACTTGACCAGACGTGTACTCACTCATATTCGCACTCTATTACACCTACCGAAATGGGGGCCCAATCTGACCTACAGATCGCCCAGCCGCTCACACTCAAATGCGGCCTCACGCTTCCCAACCGTCTCGTCAAGGCCGCCATGGCCGAACAGATGGCTGGCGCGAGGCAGCTGCCCGATGAGCGCCTGCAAGCCGTCTATAGGCATTGGTCGACCGGCGGTTGGGGCTTAATCATAACGGGTACGTTACATTCCCCTCTCGACATTTATTCGTCTTTTACGCGTGATCGTCTCACTAACCGCCTCCCCACTTTCCGTTACTAAAGGCCATGTCCATGTGGACGACGCTCACTTAGGCACGCCTTCGGACCCAGCCGTCCCGCCATCTCTCCCGCTCGACTCCCTCCTCCCCGCCTACTCTGCCCTCGCTCGCGCCGCCCAGGGGGTCCCGCCGGGACCTCGCAAGACTCCGACCATCGTGCAGCTTAATCACCCGGGCCGGCAGTCGCCGCGCGGGGCCGGGACGCGGGGGCTGTTCGCGCCGGCGCTGGCGCCCTCAGCGGTGCCCGTGTCGCTGGGGCCGGGTCTGCTGGCATGGCTCGCGCGCGTGCTAGCTTTCGGCACCCCGCGTGAGATGACGCGGACCGAGATCGCGACGGTGGCGTCGCAGTTCGCGCGGGCTGCGCGCGTCTGCGCTGAGGCCGGCTTCGACGGTGTCGAAATCCATGCCGCTCACGGATACCTGCTGTCGCAGTTCCTGTCGCCGAAATCGAATCTGCGGCAGGACGAGTACGGTGGTGACGCGCGGGGGCGGGCGCGCGCTGTGGTTGAGGTTGTGCGCGCCGTCAAGGAGGCCGTCAAGGAGTACGACGGGTTTTGCGTCGGCATCAAGCTCAATAGTGTCGACCACCAGGGGACCGAGGGTGACCTGTTGGCGGATTGTGTCGAGCAGGTCAGGGCGCTGGCCGAGGCGGGCGTAGATTTTATCGAGATTAGCGGGGGCTCTTATGAGGATATGAGGGTGCGTTCCTGCTTTCCTTTGATTTTGTCTCTCCTATCGACTCCCGTATTTTTTTTTTTCTTTTCTTCTTTTCTTCCACAACTAACAA
Source organism: Corynascus novoguineensis (assembly GCA_033296725.1). NCBI lineage: Eukaryota > Fungi > Ascomycota > Sordariomycetes > Sordariales > Chaetomiaceae > Corynascus > Corynascus novoguineensis. The sequence goes on along the minus strand of MU857682.1, from coordinate 128,323 downwards.
AGGAGATGGTGGTAGATGGTGACGGGCAATGCAAGCTCTCAGGCGGAGGAGCAAAAGTCGGAGCGCACCAAGGCGCGTGAAGCCTTCTTCCTCGAGTTCGCCAAGATCATCCGCAAAGAAGTCCCAGATGTCCCGCTCTTAGTTACCGGGGGGTTTAGCAGCCGCGGAGGAATGAACGAGGCGGTGGCCGACGGCGACTGCGACCTGATCGGCCTTGCGAGACCCTCAGTGCTCAATCCGTCGCTCCCCAACAACCTCATCTTCAATCCCGAGGTAAAGGACCAGGATGCTGTTATCTACCGAAAAAAGAACCAAATGCCGTGGATTGTCAAGTTTATTGGGATTTCCGCCGTCGGGGCCGGGATGGAAACGGTAAGTCGCCCTATTTCCACATAAATGATATGACTGACTTTGGTGGCAGCAATGGTATTCAGAGCAGATCCAGACAATGTCAAAGACGTGAAACACTGCTGTCAGAGAAGATTTGTGAGCTCTTGGACCAGGGTTGCATGGATATCTCAGTAATTTACATGTACATCAAAGGTCAACCTTGACAGCAATGATGCTGTTGGACAAGAATCCCGTGACAAAGAGCAATGCCTGTCTTGGTCCCTCAACATCCCCTCCCTTCGGCGGCTTGATAGGCACCAGGACTGCAGCACTGCCACTCCTGAGCTTGGTACCGTCATCCTCCAGGAGAATCCGCTTCTCCCAGCGACCAGGCGCAGTTTGCCTCAAATAGGTGACCATGACGGGGTCTTTGGCCGCCGGATCTCTCATTGTTCTGGCAATATCAGCGGCTCTCGCCAGTCCCGTCTCAAGGAAACCACTCCGGTCATTTCCGGGTGTTGCGTAGGGGTCGGCGAAATAACTGGGATTGTCGGCGAGGTGATCAACCTCGACGGATTCGACTATTGTGATATTGCCCGATCCGTCGGCCGGGACCTGTCCAAAATGGAGGAACCCGCTGGTGCAGCTTGAAATCAATATTTCCTGGTCGGATCGCCCATGGCCGAGACCGTTGGTGTTGTGCATAGCTGACAGAGCAACCTCAGCGGTGACGCCAGCGGTGGGCTCATCTGCGACCAGGGACTGAAGCTGGATATGGACAATTCCGGTCCACTTTGCACCGGGATAGAGATCTTCGATCGTGCGCATCAGCCCATGGTGCCGGTTCAGGTGGTCATTCGTCACGTATAGCGAGTTTGGGCTCAGGGCAAAGATGTCGTTCGGCGTTGTTATCAGAGGGTGCCAGATGGAGCGGAGATGCTTGACAGATGATGAACCGACAACGTGGTGGAACACTTCGAGCTGCGAGCGTGCGTGCGGCCCCTTCTCCCCAGATGGCTGGGTCTCGGGCACATGATTGACAGCAAAGATGTAAACGGCTTCGCCCTCTGGCCGTTCCTTGTCGGCAATCACGTCGATACCGTGGGTGATGAATGGGCCTTCAAAGTTCTCGAACTCCAGTCTGCGCGATTTCATGGTCTGGGCACAATGTAAGCACGTATATTATTGAAATAAGAGCTTTATGGTCATACCTTTGGGTCAATTACATGGATCGAGCCCCTGCTCTTGCTCGCCAGCTCGGGCGCGTCAAAGTTGGTGAGCGGAGGGAACCACTTAAACCTCGTCTCGGCATTGTCCTCGCAAGCCGCGAAGAGCGTTCCGCTGGGGAGATGGTAATGGAGATCTTCACAATGCACCGTGTCTGGGATGACAGTCACCTCGCCTTGGATCGTTGCGCCATTGGGATACTTCCGCAGTACCCCAAGGACGACGACCGCCCTGTAGAGGTTGGGCCCGACGGTGTAAAAGACATAGGCAAGGAGTGCCCCAAGGAGCGAAAGTGACAAGAATCTCATGGTTTGGCTAAGTTGGAGTCGCTGCTGAGCTTGTCCAACGGGGTCTGCGAACACTTCCTCCAGCACAGCGAGCTCTGGGGGTACTTGAAGGCCCAGATGTCATCGGACGCGGGGCCGCGGTCCTGAGCCTCGGTTTTGATCGCCATCGATTGGGCGGGGTAATGTGGTCTTCAGGGGCAGTTTGGGGTAGGAGTTCTGGAGACAGTGGACACAAAATGTGGAGTCCCAGCTATCCGTAAAGAAGAATGGTAAATACTTTGGAGTTCAATGTTGTGTAAACGGAGAATGGGGCTCGGCTGTGACCCGGGTCTGCTCATCCGAGCCAAAAGCAAACATAGTGGAGCACGCTGATCTGCGTCAGTTGGAGTGCCAGGGAGCATTGGCGTTTGTTTTGTTGACGACAACCCGACTCTTACCATCCGCTGGTTCTCGGTTTCAGGCCGCGTCGCCAAGGCAGGCTAGCGAAACATTCTTGCTACCTAAAGCGGAGGAATGTGTGTTGGATGCTCAAGAGTTCTGGCAGGTGCACTTGGGGTCAGGTCGGAAGCGAAAGCAAAACTGAGATTGGTACGGCATCTTGTTGTTGTGGGAAATACATGAAATGGTGTGTTTCTATGATAAGAGAATTCAGTGGAAAGTTAAAATGTTGGCTCCGTAGTACTCGCGCGTTGGATGGAATCGGAATGCACGGGCAGCGGGAAGGAGCCGTCGTCCGACCGCTTTGTGCCCCAGCGCCATTTGCCCCGCTTCCCGATCTTCGACCCTGCACCAAATCCTCAGTTGAGTCAATCCATCTCCGACCCCGAGAGAGACGCATTCCGTGGACAGCATTATGACCAAGGACAGCGCTGGTCGCTCGGGCGCCCCGGCGACACCGCCCGACGAGCAATTGGCGTCGCCCTTGTTCGGCAAGCTGCCCCCAGAGCTGCGCGCCATCATTTTCACCGAGTTATTCGGCGGTCGGAGGCTCCACCTCGAGTTCATGCCACACCCCGTGCGCGCCGACAAGGTGGGCAACAGGCGACGCTGGCGGCACGGCATTTGTGAAGATCAGGCTGCAACTCCATTCACCAGTGTGATCGCCCGGAAGCACTATTGCCTCACCGCCGCCCGTCGCCGGGCCCTCGATATCTCTATGCTCTTCACTTGCCGTCGAGCGTAAGTCGAGCTCTGCTATGACCAAAGCATCTTTGTGCTTGTCTGAATTTGCGTAGGCTCGTGGAAGGCATTCCTGTCCTGTATCACAGCAACATCTTTCTCATCATCAACGCCGGCAGTCGAAGGCTACCTGTGGACGATATCCGCAGCCTCCAGGCCAAGATGTCCAAACACTGGGCCCTCGTCCAGTCCCTCGAGATCAAGTGGGAAGTGGCCATGTTTCATCGGAACCAAGCTACCATTGTGCCGCACTTTGGCGGTCGCGATGCCTACGAAGCCTTCTGGGATTCTCTCGCAGACATGCCCGCCCTTTCCCGCCTACGGATTGCCCTCTTAATGCCCCCCTGCCCGCTAGCTGATCCCGCCTTCCCGGCGCTCGACATGCCGGATCTCTACCTGAGTCCCATTCAACGCCTAAGAGGTCTCAGGCTCTGTGAGATCGCCATGCCAAAGTCCTACCTTTGTGTCGCCGACCAGGATGAGTGGGAGACGTTCATCTCTCGCGCTGGCAGGAGCCAACACTTCATCTCATGGGTTGATGACGACTCTGGACCTGCGCCTCCTGGGCCTGCTTCAACCCACATGTTTCGGTTGTTGTCAATGGCACGAGGGCTTGTTTGACAATACGCAGGATGTCGGACTCAGGTTCCATCACCGAACTCGCCTTTTGATTTCTCCCAGAAAGGCTCATGCAGCTTGCTTCTGATTGCTTCCCTTGGCTATCGCACAAGCGTCGATATTGGGGTTGCCGGTTTGGGACAATAAATGGGCAATCTCATCAGAACAAAGTGTCATTCAAAAGTGTTTTGGCAACGCCGCGGGATGCCTACATCAAGGACGACAACTATGTTGGGTGGCACGCGGATCACCAGCATACAGATTGCGCCATAGCGGCCCGGCCCAGACACTGCACACAGACATCGCAAGGTCTAGGGCTACAGACGAGTCAAAATTCACCGGGGGCCTTCTCTTAAACAATGGTGATGCTTCAGAAAAGACCTGGCCAAACGCTGGCCCAGCCAATCCTTCGGCGTTGACACAAAACCTTCACACATCAGCAGGGCTTATGCAAACATAATGCAACGCACGAGACGTCATAGGAACGACAAGATTGCAATGACTCAGACGTTTTTGCATCGCTCAGTTATCCTCTGCGTACTCGTTTCGTACTTCAAAAATACAGCATGGCATCGCCGACGTGGTGGTCGGCTCCAGGCCAGGAACCTCATTTTCTCTAGAACAACCAAGAAATCGTCACTCACCACCATTTCACCATGTCCGGAGAAGAGACTCGGTGGTGGCCTAGCCGGGTCCTGGCCTTTGGGCACGGCATCTTTCAGAAGCCGCTGAACCCAAATCTTCCTATCCCTCGCCCCAAGCAGGCCGCTTACCGCCCTAACGAGCGGACTATACTCAAGCACCCGCCAGAGAAACAGTATCTTGCCCAAACTGAGCCTAGCTTTGTCGCGGATATTCCGCTGCCGTCATTCGACGCGGGGGTTTTTGATAACAAAATCATTGAGCAGAGGCTCTACCCAATCATCGACCCATCGGATCCGTCCGCTATCCAGGAGCCCAAGGGAAACATCAGAAAAGACACCTCCAGGGGAACTCAGATAGCACTGACTCACGCCGTCTCTCGAATAGAGCAGACGTGAGCGCGTTTGTTGTGGTGTTAGTTTTACAGGATTCTCACTGTTGGTATCAGATTCTCCTCCATGTTCGACGTTCTTGGCGTCGAACCAACGTTGCCGCGCTACCGCACCCTTGAGGAACAGAGGGCGCTCTACCAGTTTTCGAGTTATCCAACAACCGCCGATGGGGAGCCGGCGCAATACCCACCCTACCTCGAGTATATACCGAGCGATCAATCTGTCAGTGTGTTTAAGCTTTTTTTCCGCCGTCGGCCTTGCACAGACACAGGTTCTCCTGAAGAAAATCACCCCTGACGAAGGCGATATCCTTGGGCGTACTAGGGAATGGTTTCTTGAGAAGGAACGTGCTGTGGCGTTTGGCGGCGAGCCGGAAAAGGGCGTCAGCATCCAGGATGTCGTGGATTACAACAAGTATCACCGCAAGTTTGGACCGATATTGAACGCGGCGGTAACATTGGCTTGCTACACGACTGGTTCAGCGACCGCCATTTTGCAGACCAATAATTCACTGGCACCAACCCGGCCACCATCACTCGTGCCACGCCAGCCTGGATCGCTGAGTTTACCACGGCTGCCAAAGCTAATAATTACGGCCAGTGGGCCACCATTCTTGCCAAGTCAGATCCGGAGTCTCTCTTTGTGCAAGATGGCAGCTACTTTAGGAAGGCTGTCGGCGTGTCAGATCCGACGGCAGTTCTTCACCACAAAGAACCTTTGAGCGACGAGTGCTGGACGGTAGGCGCCGTCAATCTCTTTGAGCTACACGAGAACGGCAAGCTGCACCCCGTCGCTATTGCATCGACTACCGAGGATCCTTGGAAAAGTCAGTGACCATCTTCAATAAGCAGATGTCGCCGTCGCAAGACTCGACTAACAGCGAGAAGGAAGACTGGCCATGGCGGTACGCAAAGACATGCGCCCAGGTCATCGACTGGATGCGTCACGAGCTGGCTGTGCACCTCACGCTATAGCATTTTGTCGAGGAAGCCATCATCGTGGCGGCGAACCGCTCCTTGTCGATGGACCATCCAGTGTACCGGCAGCTCTATCCACATTGGTACAAGACACTGTCACTCAACGCTGCTGCGCGTTCTACTTTGTTACCCCAGATTATCGTCGACATCTGGGTATCAGCCCGGATCGTATGCTAATCAAACCTCCTGTTCGCCGCTGCGTGTCGAACTTGCCCATTGACACTCTTGTACAGAATGCTACCGCTTCATCAAGGACGCCTACGATACGTACGACTTTTGTTGGCAGTTACGTGCCTAACGACCTCGAACGGCGCGGCTTCCCCACCACACAGCTCGGCCTGAGCCATCCGCGGTACAGAAACTACCCATACGCCAAGAACGCCCTCGCTCTTTGGATAAGCATTCGCGCTTATGTAAAATCCATGCTGCAGATTCCCTTCCCCAGTGACATCCGCGTCGCCGAAGACAAAAACATCCAGCGGCGGGTGACTGAGACTAAGACAGCCGCGCATATCCCTACATTTCCGGATATCGTAACCTTGGACGCTCTCGTTGACGCCGTCACCATGTGCATCTTCATAGCCTCGCCTTTCCACACCGCCGTTAACTACCTGCAAAATTTCTATCAGGTCTTTGTCATTGCAGAGCCGCCCGCATTGTGCAGCGCGCCGCCGACCACGCTAAAGCAGCTGCAGAGTTACCAGGAACATGACCTCGTCGCCGCGCTACCCATTACCAGACAGCGGCAGTGGCTGCTCGCTGCGCAATTGCCCTGGTTGCTCAGCTTCAAGGTCGAACCGGACCGGAGTCTGTTGAATTATGCGGCCAGTCAGTGGCATGTGCACAAGTACAAGTGCAGTGAGGACGCTATGAGAGTCACAGCTGCGAGCGAGAGGCTTTATTTTGATCTGCAGCGAATGCAAAGGGCGTTCTTCCGGAACAGCTTGGCCATGGACAAGGGTAGCGTTCCATACATGGTGTTGGATCCGGGGTTCACGACGGTTTCAATCCTAATATAAGCTGGGCGTATATGGGGGATCACCGTATCGATATACGAACTGAGTGTATAGCTACTAGAAAGGTTTGACGGCGAGAATGTCAGCCTTCAAGCTGCCGAGAGTCAACACACACTGGTTGTTCAGGTGCAGAGCCCACGATCCCTGCCAGCTGAAGACAGTTGTCTTAGCAGTTGTCTTAGCTGCCCTCTCCATATCTCGCAGAGGACCCACTAAAATTTCCATTCGTTATCCGTTATCAACCATCCGCTAGCAAGCAGAAAACAGCACAACACATAGTTCAACCCACAGCATCTCCTCACCAGTAGTATTCCCAAATCTCGCGTTTCCCTCGAGCCGCTCGGAGACAAACAAACAAAGCAACCAACAACACATACAACCAAGAAGTTTCCGAAAATAAATAAATAAACTACCAAAATGCCCTCGGTAAAGAACCCCAACGCCCCCTCCAAGAACCGGCTCGCGGCCCGCGCGGCCAAGCAGCGCAAGTCACGCCAGCAGGCGTCCAAAATGGGCCAGCTCGCGCGCCAGGGCGGCGCCGTCGCCAAGGCAGACGCCCGCCGTGGCGCGCGCCCCGGTCTCCTTCCGACGAGCGGGCCCCGCGCAGCCATCAGCAAAAAGAAGCAGCGCAAGCTCGAGAAGGCCATGGCGCACGCGCTGAGGCGCAAGGCAGAGAAGGAGGGAGCAGGTAGTGGGGGTGGGACAAGCGTGGTTGAGATGACTGGTAGGTGCTCGTTGGCAATTTCTCTTCGTGGTGGCGGGGTGCCCCATGCCAATAGTTGTGGTGTTTCTTGGGAAGGAGAAGGAGACAGCTGACTTGAGATCCTGCAGACGCTCCTGCAGAGAAGGCGAAGCAAAAACAGGAGAACAAGGGAGAGGCGGAGGTGGAAATGGATATCGAATGAGGCCCGGCGAAGGAGGTGAAGAGAACGATGTCGACAACGGCGAGGGCATCTGATTTGCGCGCCGGCAGGTGAAACCCCCGACTCGCAAGAAGAGAACACACGGGAGAAGACAAGTGGCGAGGAGCGGGAACATATCCACGGCGAGTCGGGCACCTGGCATCTCCAACCTTTGCTCATCAACCACACCGATCACGACCAAACAGGGAATATGACCGTCTGTCTTTGTGATTCGAAGTTGCAGGCAACCAGAGGAACAGGCGGCCAAATGAAAAGCTGACGCCAATAATGGTTAGGAGGATTAACGACAAGATCATATTGGTTTCGTGGGGGGGAGGGTGTTGTAAAGAGGGCGTACGAGGTTGAAGTTATGGAGACACGAATAACATCGACAGGTACAATGTAAGCACGGAGGCAAAGTGACGGTTTCACTTCTCCATAGCTACCAAGAACCCTTCACTGCTGATTCTTCGTTGCTGCCAGGGCACAAGCACCTTCAACGAAGTTACTGTGACCATTATTGCAGGGAACGGGGAAATATCGAGAGGGAAAAAAAAAAGAAAAAAAAAATAGACAAAGAGCTGGCATTACTTAAGTACACTAGAGATCACCCAAACAAACCAGCCGTGAAGGCACCGTTTAGCCAATCTCTTCACTAGCGGCGACCAACATGTCACCTCAGAAGCCCCTGCCACTTCACCTCTCATATCGAATCTGTGACCTCCCCTTACATGAGGACCATGGACGCGCCGACGGCCATAGCGACGACGACGTAGAGGCCAACAGCCAACTCACCAACGACGAAACCGACCCTAGCGGGACCGGCGCCGAAGGGGGCGGCAGCGTTCTCGCTCGTCTCGCTGTCGCCGGAGCCGCCAGTGGTGGGGTTGGAGCTGGCGCTGGCAAGGGCCTCCTCGCAGCCCGACTCCGTCTTGGACTCCTGCAGGGTAGCCTTGCCCTTGAAGTCGCAGGCGGTGCTGGAGGACCCCTGGGCCTGGTAGTACTGGTCAAGAACGTAGCCGAGCTTCTGCTTGGCACCGCACATGGAGTAGATGCCGTACTTGCCGGTGCTCGTATCGCCGTTGATGCCCTCGCACAGGTCCGGGAACTCGCCACAAATGTAGCCGAACATGTCGCCGTAGTCCTTGGGGCTCGTGTCCTCATGGGGCACGCACGAGAGGGACGAGAACATGCAGTCGCAGACGCGCGAGTTGGGCGTCGGGGGCAAGCTGCCGCCCTTAACCTTCCAGTTCTTGGACACCTCCGGGCAAGAGGCGGGGGAGTTGGTCGGCTCGTAGTCGTCCATGTCGGTCGGGGACGGGTCGACCTTGGCAATGACCTTCTCGAGGGCGTCATAGTTCTTCATGGTCTTGGCGTCGTCCCCGGAAATTTTGACGAGGCCGTAGTCGTTCTCCTCCTGGAAGTACATGTAGACGATGCCGCCAGAGAAAACGCTCGTCATCTCCTTGCCATACAGAGCCGTCGTCTCCTCCCAGATGCGGCCCTCGGCACCGTCGGGCAGGTTGCAGCCGTACTCGGCGAAGAAGACGGGGACCGAGTAGTTCTTGAAGAAGTCAATCTGGGTCTCATAGCCCGACGTCTCGAGCGTCTTGTGGCCGCACCACTCGTAGATGTTGTAGCCCCAGAAGTCAATGGCCTCGTCCTGGTCGCCGCAGTTAAAGTAGTGGGCGATGTCGCCGCGAATATTCGGGTCGTCGTTGGCGGCGTAGCCGACGCCCACCCAGCGGTCGACGTTCTTCTTGATGTAGGCCTTGACATCGCGGACGGCAGCCTTGACGTAGGCTGAAGCCTGAGTGTTCTTGGGCTCGTTGGTCACCTCGTTACCGGCGAAGAAGCCGATGACGTTGCTGTACTTGCTGAGGCTGTCGACGACAGCCGTGTAACGCTCGTACAGGTCCGTGTCCCAGAGCGGGTTGTTGCGGACGATGGACTGAGCAGGCACGCTAAGGTCGCTGATGACGTAGATGCCAGCCTCGTCGAGAAGCTTCATGCAGGCGTCGTGGTCCTGGGCGGGGTCGATGCGGTACGTCCGGATGGTGTTGGTGTGGAGGGCCTTGAGAAGGGGCACATCGCGCTTGCAGGCGGCCTCGTCGGCGAGAGGGTCTTTGTAGTCGCTGCCGCTGCTGCCGCCGCCAGTGCCGGTCTTGCCAGCAGCGCCCGCGTCCTGCTGGTAGGCAACGCCCTTCATGAAGAACTGTGTGCCGTTCTCATAAAAGAACTTGGATCCCTGCACGAATAAGGTCAGCGCGGCAGAATATGGCGAGGATGGCTTGAAGTGCAATTGACCTTCATGACGATGGGCGGGAGAGCGGCCGAGGCCTGCCCCAGGAGGAGCGAGGCCGCAACGATGGAGGCGGTGGAGGCGCGCATATTTGCGGCGGTTTGGATCTTTTGTGTTGTTTGTGGTGTCAATTCTTGGTTGACTTGTAATTGCAGGAAAGTTGGTTATGATGCCGTTCTGGATGGACGCGGATGCAGCGGAAACGCGCAACTCGCAAGGTAAAAATAATAAAATAAAAAAGGAAATCGATTGTCTGTCAACGAGTGTCAGGAAAGAGAAGTTGGTGTAGCGAAAGGCAAGACCGCAGCTTTCCCTCCGCCGAATATTACAAGAGGACGAGAAACGTCGGATGTCTGGGAAAGGAGAGACAAGAGAGAGGTTTGACCCGGTGGGATCAGGGGACGGATAGGTAAAAAAGGGAGCATGGCACACAAAACTCCACCAACACCGAACGGCCTCCCTGAGTTTGGATCCAGGCGAAACTGCGTGTGGAACAATATTGCAGGGGTTCTTTCTGCTGGTGCTCTACATCCAGAGACGTCACTGGCCAGACCGACAGGGGCAGCTGACGCAGCTTTCGGATGAGATACTTGAGTACCTGTAGATCCAGTCGCCACACTGCAAATGTGCGGCCATCGGCGTCGCATCCTGGGGTACGCCGTTAGCGCGAGTGGTTTCCGACCTTCATCTCGTTTCCACTAGTGGCAGGTGCGGTCACCCGCAAGAACACGAGTGATACGGGTGATATTATTGAAGCAAAGAGTTTTCTCCTGATGTATGCAAATGGATTTACCAGGCACTGGGTTCGTCCCCGAGATCTGAACTTTGCATCGAGCGCTTGCCCGAATATTTCTGTCGCTGGCGTGAGGGAAGAACAACTCCTTCTACAGTGTTGGTACTACTCTCTGACCTCCCAAGTTTAATGAGTGCCAGACGAAATTTCCTGCACCTGAATTAGAACCTGGCGCATTCTCCGTGGTAGCTCACAGAAACAGCCGTGGCACTCCTTGCTGGCGGACGACAGGACCGTCATGTTCATCACGACCTTGCCCAGTCGGGATCGGCGGCGGCGTTTTGTGGAGATGCATGGTCCGTCTTGGAAAATGCTTGGTTGTCGAAACAAGACTTTGCCCAGAATGCCCAGGAAGCCATGGCTGGCTCGGCGTTGATCGCGCTGCTCACCCTGCACAGCCCCAATCGCTCTCCACTCATATTAGCGCTCATCAGCACCACAACACTTACTGACCGGCAGCCAAACTGCCAGCAATCGTCGCAGCGTCATTTCGCTGCGCTGCTTGTGATGAGACACGGCTTGATAAGGGTGTGCCTCACGAGAAAAAGGGGCATTGTCTTTTTCAAGAAGTCCACGAATGTACATTTTACAGAGATACACAAAGGTGTAATGTATGACGCATGTGACAGTTTCGGTGGTGCCAACTTGCACTTTTTCTTACAATTTGTTGGTCAATGACGCACGCCGCGGTACATTCCAAGTTGACAATGGAAACGCAGTAACCGTTGGCGATCCTGTCAATGCCGATACAGCATAAACACACCACGAAAATGATGCGTAAATGAAGTCCATACAGACATACCAGCATCTTGCATCATCACCACGCTGCGCAAGTTTCGAGCTTTCGACGGTTTCGATACGTTCCAAGAACAAGCTCTCGTGGGGTTCTGGGACGCTTCTTGGCGCCCAGACTCCTCTGCTTTGCATCCGCAGTCTTGGCGATCTTTTTCTCCGATCTGCAATGCATAATAAGCATGGGTCGCTGACATTCACGTTTCAGAAGCGCGCCCCCGTTGAGTTCTTATTCAAAATGCTGCATTCAGCACCACACCGCCAGATGTTGCTGTAGGGGTCTCGACTTTTGAAGCCCGCCCGTTGACAAACACTTGCACTTGGGCTTGAGAAGCGGACGGCGTCAATGCCCAATCAGATTGGAGAGCCGAACACGCCAAAAAAAAACATCAAAAATTGTGTGGGGTCGAGACACAACAGCGACCCTCCCGCCGAAGACAATGATGGGGATGAGTGCAATGCAGCCCAAAAAGCTTAACAGAAGAGGCGCGTCCCGCTTTGTATATCGAACCGTCCATCTGCTCTCCTGGAAAAAGATTCCTAAGTTAAGCGCCGGGCCCCAGGTTCCAAGCGCCCGTGAACCCCTCAAGAGAGGAAAACCACCACACCCAGCCGTGGCTGTTCGGAATCCCCGTTAAAAATCCACAATCGTTTCAACCCCCGATATTCCCTCAGACAAGGCGCCTTGACTCCGACATCGTGGAAATTGACCTTGGTGCCCTTGCGCCTTTTCTTCGCTACATCAATACACGATACAGCGACAGGAATTTGGCGGCCGACGTCCTGATATCGTATTCTCTCATGTTGTCAAAGATGACGAAAATGTCGTCGGCGTGAGTTTTTTTTTTTTTTTTGTCATTGGACCGGCCGGCTCGTGCACGAGTAGTATCTTGAACAGCAGCGCTGGTTTAAGGACGCCGTGGCCTTGCCTTGCAACTTAAGAAGCTTTCGGTTCGTCTTGTCGACACCGAATCTCTTGTTCCAGCTCAAACACAACTGCCAGGTTGGGTGCAGTGCTGTCACTGGCCATGAACAAGTAGCCGTCGCCAGTCGATCAGGTTGATCTCATCATTCGGCGGCGAGACTGCCGATAACGGCGTACTTGTCACGGCGCTTGCCCTTGAGACTCTCGCCGATGGGGATGGCGTTGATCACCTCCCGCACCCCAGTGGGAATTCATTAGGTCTTTCAACATGGGCGGGTGCATCGTAATGGCCGTGGAAGCAGCATAGCATCACCCGTTGGCATGGCACTCTTTTAGGCCATGTGAAGCTTGTTTAGATCCGCTCCCTACTCTGTTGATTGCCGGTCAAACAACTAACATACTACGTACACCCGAGCTACCTCCCGAGTCCCTCCCCGCCAAAAAGGTCTTACCCGCATCAAAGCCTGCGGTTATCTCGGAGGAAGAAGGAGAACGAGGAGTTGCCCCGTAGCCCCTTTGGTTGGCCACCACCCGCTTCCCCAACTCATCAGTGAAGTCGCAACTAAGGTGGGTGTGTCCAAATCCCCACATGACCACGGCAGGGCTCGTCCAGCACGCCTCAGCGCCGAGGTCAGTGGCGAATCCGGACGTGACGGGGCTGCCACGGTGCCGCTCGTGGAATGTGCCCGAAGTCGTTCCATCTTCTCGTTGAAGTCGCGGACCCGCTGTCTGGCAGCGGGCCAACTGCCATGCACCGGCTCATGGTTGCCCCGAAGAAAAAAGACGTTCCAGTAACGGTTGAGTTGTCTCTCAAGGAAGACGAAAAGGGCGTCGTCGGCTACTTGGCCGATGTCACCGAGGAGGGCTAGGTTCGGCGCTGTCTGTTTGAAGGTGTAGTCGTACGAGTGAGTCTCGAGGTGTAAGTCAGAGACGATCTGAAAGGTGGTTGGCGACATGATTGCGGGCACTTAAGTTCAGAAACAGACGTCTTCAGTAATTGGCGTTGATAGGGTTGCTGGTTGCATCTGCTGTGGCATGCGGCGCATGCGGCGCATGCGCTGCACGCTGTTATGTCGACACACTTTGGGCTTCGCGGCCCAATGGGAATCGTCCTGCTCAGGAAACCACAGCGACAACCGAGATGCTTCATACAAAGTACAGAATACGGTTATCTCGCTTCAAAAACATAGAATGAATAGAAATTAATATAACTAGAATAAAAGTGAAAATATAAACAGAAAAGAAGATTGAAATCCCTAAGCTCAGCCAAGCCGAAGAGCAAGTTACCGCGGCGCCCCTAGGCTTCGTCCACGGTTCATGTTCGTTCATGTTCCTGCTGTCAAATATGGTCAGCGCTGGGGAGGGGTTTAGAACATGCGGCAAAATCAAACGATTCCAGTAGTCATCCCATTCTCAAGCGAATCGTTCCTCATCATTTATACCGCTGTGTTCGGAATAAGAATGGCATAGTCTCTGTAACGGGCTGGGCCCGGGACAGGCCTCGCCACCCTCGGCCTCCCCTAACCCTGAAGACCCAATCACAAGCTGAAGCTATTCCCAAATCGCGCATAGATCAACGTGCCCTTCCTTTTAAGGGCCTACGATTTTCAGAATTTTCTCTTTTTTCCTCCTTCCTTCCCCAAGCTTTGTGTACTCGTAGAGTCGTCATCAGCTAATTACAATATACTCCCTGAGACCGTTACAACCCTGTGGTAGTCTTGACCCTTAGCAACATGTACAGAGTTCTCGACAATGGGTGGTTGTTTTTGAATTCTCCAATGTAAGTGAACAAGCCTCAGAAGTACCAAGTAGCTCATACAGATGAGTGTGGGGCTATAGCAATTTTCGAATCCACTATGATCCGGAGAATGGAAAAGGGGCCTGGCGAACCCCAGAATCTTGGCATGACAAAATGGGTGCTGCTGGTTGCGACTCAACACGGTGTAAAGCTCGAGAAGTCATGTTGGCACAAAGAAGCCCACGGCACTCCTCTGGATTGCACCCGTAGGCAGTTCTTAAAACCAATGAAAGAATCTTTAAGCTCTAATGAATAGACACAAAGCATTGTCTTTTTTTGTAGGCCCCAGCTCAAAAAATACGCAGCTACCGAGATTATTCACCATCGAGAGCCGGCCATGAATTACACGTATTGGAGCTGGTGTTCCTGTCTGCTTGCAACGTTGCCACAGATAAAGGATGGTTACGACTAAAGGGCTCTTGTCTTCCAAAGCAACCCCTTGTTCAATCTAGCTTCTCAAACTATTCTATATGATTGGAGTTCTATCAACGATTACAAACTAGTCTCATCTCAGTCTCTCCATCTTATTTCCTTCAACCAATCAAAATCCTTATAAAACAGTGAAACACCGGCGCACTATAACTAGTTATATAAGCTTGTTTAGTTCAGTCCCTCTTCAAGGTTTCAGGGGTATGCGGGGACTTGCTCCATCAGAAAAGGCATCGTCCGCCCAGATCCCTTCTCAAGAAACCCTAACCCTCGGGTTCGCTTCTTTGAGTTGTCTGTGTGCTTACAAAGAGCGGATCAATTATTAATTTGGATTCTGGATTGATAAGTCGCGGGGCAAGATATTAGCTGTGAACGGGTCATTATTGTACACCGCCAACTTCTCCTGACCTTGATATGGCAGAGGAGTCATTCGGCGAGGCATTTGTCGTACACTAGTGTCTCTTTATCTCTCTCTGTGGCCCACTTGAATACGAGAGTTACCCCGCAGAAGCTGGGCGAGCCTGACTCGGTCCACTTGAGCTTCAGCTCATTATTAATGACGAGTTACGTGGGCGTGGTGGGCTATTATAAAGCAAGGTATATTAAACCTCAGCGACTTGTGTCATCGCCGTCGCATCATTTCAGCGTCCAGAACTCACAAGCAGCTGTCGTCCATTCCCAGATACGAAAAAAGAAATGAGCTCCCAGAAGCAGTTCAATGTCGGCATCGTGGGCTATGGGTAAGTCTCTCGGATCTCGTTTTCATATCCCCTAGCTCTGTTGTAATCACTTGGTAATTAACACTCCCGGTGTTTCAGCCTCTCAGCCAAGGTGTTCCACATCCCCTTCATCGCGCTGACGCCGTCGCTCAAGCTGCACGCCATCCTGCAGCGCTCGCCGAAGGAGGGCAACTCGGCGCCCCATGACCACCCCGATGTACGACACTTCACGGCCTTCGAGGACCTCCTGACCGACGAGGCGGACCTCCAGGTTCTCGTCCTTTGTACCCCGCCCGACACGCACTACCGTCTCGCACGTGCGGCCCTCGAGGCGGGGAAGCACGTGCTCGTCGAGAAGCCCTTCGTGCCCGCCGCGGACGAGGCTGACGAGCTCGCGGCCCTGGCGCGTGCGAAAGGGCGCGTCCTGTGCGTGTACCAGAACCGGCGATGGGATTCGGATTTCCTAACTGTGCGGCGACTGCTCGCCGACGGCACCCTCGGGCGCGTCGTCGAGTTCGAGACGCATTTTGACCGCTTGCGGATCCAGGCCCCGTCGGGCGGCTGGAAGGCCGGGATGGCGATGAAGGACGGCGGCGGGGTGCTGTACGATCTGGGAACGCACCTGCTGGATCAGGTATTTGTCCTATTTGGCATGCCGAGTGGCGTGTATGGTCGATTCGTTAGGCAGCGGGAAGGGAAGTTGGTCAAGGGCGTGGCCGGGGAGGCAGACGAACCGGATAGTATCACGGCTATTCTGACGTATGAGGAAACCGGGGTGGTGGTATATGTGAGGATCGGAGTGGTCAGCGTCGAGTCGGAGCAGGTGAGGTTTTGGGTCAGGGGAAGCAAAGGGAGTTACCACAAGACGGGGCTGGATCCCCAGGAGGAACAACTCAGGGGCGGCGGGAAGGCAACGGACGCCGAGTTCGGTAAGGAGAACGAGTCCAGATACGGACGGCTGAGTGTTTTGCAAGATGATGGTACGGTGTCAGACCGTACGTGCCCGACAGTTCAGCCGGAGACCTACCTCAAGTTCTACGAACTGTTTGCGAAGGCCGTGGAGAGCGGCAAGGAGGAGGACGTGCCGGTGCCAGCCACGCAGGCGGCTCAGGTCTTGCGCATCATTGAGGCAATCAAGGAGAGTGCCAAGACAGGAAGGGAGGTGGCCCCCTGAGGTGGCGGCACGAAAAATGACAGGTGTAACTAGTTATCCCGTAGTTTTTGGATAATGGAGGCATTGTATCAGTGCTTTAAACCAAGAAACTTAAATTCTCCTAAGCTGTTGGGAAACTATTTCTGCTACTCTTCCTAGTCCTACGAGCCGCATCACGGCATGTCCGTTAATTGAAGGCTTCCCGAGCCGCTACCCAGCCACCTGAGTTACTTCAGCCCACACAACCACTACACGTACAAACCCACCAACGATTTCTTAGCCCATCTGTTGTGCTTGCTGTCCGTTTTATATGAGCTTCCGCTGTAGTACGAAAACGGGCCGCGTTCTGATCAGCAAGACAGCTGTTGTAGGAAGCTGACCAACTGTAGCTAGCCGCGGTTCGCTGTTGTAACGATCTGACGCGCTGTTACAGAGAGGTCATATCATTAACGCCAGAGGTTGAACCGTACTGAGACGCAGAAGCACACTGGGTGGCCTAGTCGTACCGAGATAGAGAACCGTTCTAAGAGCAGACCCGCTGCTGCTGCCGTGCGAGCCGTTGGTTTCCATAACTTTGTTCGTCGTATCGTGCTCGTTGTACTTGATGAACTTTTCGTTTACCCTTGTCACAGGTCTGTCGCCTCAGTCGAGCATTGTTGAATAACCGTATCGCGGGCGTTAAGGTCCAGAAAGTCTAACCCAGAACATCCACTAACATCGATTGTAATTCTTCAAGTTTGAAAGTCGTTTCAATGCCAAACGTGGCTCAGTGTGAAAAATCGAGTCCTCGATTTTTATCCTGACAACTACTACAAACGTACTTAGTCAAGTTGCTGCTTTAAATGTGACATAGAACATGCTGTTGATATAGGAAGCAGCGCCTCAACCTCTCTGCGGATACCTCGTGAATAATCACTTCGCTCGAGTTGGCCGCTATTTCTGCGGATTTTCTAACGACGCCCTAGTCTCTACCAACGTTCCAGTTAATGTTCTCGAGGATTTCTCGAATAGATACACCACAAAGCAGCCTGATCCTTCTTCGCTTCTGTTCAACGGATACCGGTATGGTATCATTTAGCTCGCGTATGATGGCGTCCGCTTCATTACCTGTTCAGCGGCATTATCGCGCTGGCTATATTCGCTACACACCGCGTACACACAGCCATCTCCCGCCTGTGTATATACATACCCTGGAGACAATCAAAGTCGACGAGACTGACAGGGAAGTTGGTGATGATATCACCTGTACGCATCGAATACAGCGGCTCGAGTAGGCGGTATATGTCGCTGAACAGATCGTGCGTTCTGCAAGCGGACGATGTTGTTCACGTCGCTGCGACTTGGTTAACACGGCAAGCGGGAGGAAGAAAAACGGGGAAATTGACCTCGCCCTTTGACGTATTCCAAGCGTGTTGAGGTTGGTCTCTACTGCGTCGATACGAGCATTGAGACGTGTCTTTACTGCGTCGATATGCCAATCGAGACGTGTCCCGAATTGCGAATGGCAGCGATGGCATCTTGCATGCCGGCGACGGCGGGGATGTTGGCACAGCTCGAAATTAGAGAGCGGTGTTGAAGGAATCTGCCACCGCGTCAAAATCTGGCAGCGGACCGACCGCTGAATCTGTCGGTGCTGCCATGAGAGAGATAATATGTGTTTGTCCTGTTTTTGGGTTTGAGAATGTGTAAGCGTATGTGTTGGAGCTGGTGTTGGTTTCTTTGTTTTGTTATGGTTTTGTGTTGTGATGGGGCCGTTGGACAAGAAGCTGTGGCCGAGGCCTGGCGACGACGTTCTTTAAATGCATTGTGTCAGAGTCCCGTAAAACTTTACACAAGACGACATCGGAGTCGGCGACAATCAGTTCAGACGTGGCCACACGGGCTTTTCTATGGTGGAAATCGAAACCAAGGAGTCGGCGGAGGCTGGGGGTCCTGCCCGGAGTGGTGGAAAATAGGCAGCCGTCGGGGCCCCATGTGACGTCTCATTTCTTCCTTGCTGCGCGCTGAATCTAGAAGGAATGATGTAGTGCACCCAAAAAAAAAAAAAAAACTTGGAATGCATTTGCCGTGATCGGGGCATGGAATCCCAAGGTGGTCCTGAGCCGCGACCTCCTCGACTCCGACATTACCTTTAAATATCCGCTCACGTCCCAACGCTACCAAATTACGCTGAGCCTCCAATCGGCTGCCCGTTAGACACCCGATATTGTCAATACATGTAGGCCAACAGGCACGACAAGGCTAGTGACACAGATCGCTGTTAATTTGAAGCAGTTGGTTGTAGAATAGAGGTTCAGTAAGTAAGTTCGATAGTAAGTTGTAAAGTTGTAGTTCAACTCAGGCCCGCAGAGCTCTCAAATAGCCCTGCGGGGCAGAGTGATTCACAGGAGGTGGCCGAGAGAACAGCCTGCCTGTTCTTGATCTAAGCTAGCACATCAGAGTGACGGCTAAGCGAATTGTCATATTTGCGCAAGATCATATTCACCGAGCACTTAGTTTCAGGCTCGGATAGGGGAGTCGTCTGGGGAGGGTAGGATGTTAATGGTGTCTGGAAGGGAGAAGGGAGTATCAAGGAAGATAAAGCAAGGCGGACAAGACGTTAAATACGTAGGATACGGGAGCGCCAAATCCTGAGGTCGGGCGGTAGTTGACATTAGGAGGCTTGTTACTACTAAATTACATAGTAAATGTTAGGTTTTGTCTGAGTCGTACGCTTATACCCCTATATTTGACCACAGCGTGGGACAATAATGGTTTGACAAGGCACGTTTCTCAGGACCGCACCAGGGCTTGGGCGATGCGGCGGCGTTCTGCTTGGCTGAGGCCCCATCCGCTGGCGCAGGGCGGGTCGAGGGTCTCGCGGAAGTGCCGAAGCCGAAGGCTGATGTAGAGATCGACGATGTGGAGGACGAGCCGGGTGAGCCTTGCCACGTCGGCGGCGGTGTCGTCGTCAAGGAGTGGCACCCAGGGTGTCCTTTCTATGAGCAGGCTCTCGCGCCATGCGCAGATGGCGATGTCGAACGTCTGCGGCAGGGTCCCTGCTGCGAACATGAAGATGCCGTCGTTGAGGGACATGACAAGGGCGTCTCGGATGGCCAGCCCGAGTTCGTTGGTCATGGCATCGCGGAGTAACAGGGCCTTGGCCGAGACGAAACAGCGTAGAACGGTTGGCGAGGCACGAATGAAGGCGCCGAGGTCGGCTAGCGAGTTGCTCGCGCGGAGGATGGCCGTCAAGCAGTTTGTGTTCAACGCTTCGAGCGGGCAAGGTGTATGTGGTGACCGTGGTGTCCCCACTGCTGCGTCGTTGGCGGGCCCTGTACAGGCCATGGCGACATGTGAGATCAGGGGGCCCGCGCCATGTTGAGATTTGTAGGAAGAGGGAGCGCGGGCGTGATTCCACGGGCGTCGCGGGCGCAAGCCGTTCGGTGTTGTTAATACGATACAGGAAAAAGAGAGGCGATGGCAATGCAAATGTCTGGTACGATGAAAATAATGCACTGTAGAAGGAAGCTTAGAGGCTGGAGGTCTTGCCAGACATACATCAGGTAACTATATGTAATGGCAAGAAAAGAAAGGAAGTCTGAAATGAATCATATCGGCCAAAATTTTCGTGATCCATTTTAATAATAGCATACATCGTAACACCTCTGGCAGGCCCGGGCACCACCCCGCTTTTCGTGCGTCAGACTACCTACTGTACATACCTTTTTACTTGACTGCTTAACGGAATTTCATTTGACAGTACAACCACCTGCCCTCTGTACCCAGCTGACGTTTAACGAAACAAGACCATCCCAATTTACCGCCTTATCACCCTCACATTATAGCTCGCATCAAGCAAACAGCGAGGCGCACCCAGAAAAGGTTGATAACCTGGACGCGGTTTCACCTACCACGGGAGCAGGAGTGGCCGACGTGGTCGGCGGACCATGCCAATGCCCATGTCGGCCTACTTGCGGACTTGAAAGGCAAGTGGAAGGTATTGCTGGCCAGAATGATTGACAACCCCGAAGAGGCTACCTACATCATTGGTGAGTGATGGTCATCCAGTCTGCATTGGGAATGGATTGCCATGTTTATATATCCTGCCTGTTCCTCGCCGTATTGAAACTACGTAGAATGGGTCACGCTGGATGACCTGAACAACTTCATGTCCTCTCCCGCCTGCGCCGAGTTTCTGCGGAACCTTCCCGAAAAAGACAGCTCAGGGGCCCCTATCGAGTCCGGCTCAGCACTGAGGCACCTGACCTTGGATAATGCCTCATCATCGTCACGCTTCCTCATTCTTAAACACGCCGTTGAGGCTCCAAAGTCGGAGGTCGAGGACCGCGTGACCTTGACCGCCTTCTCGGTACCGGGCAAAGGCGACGAGGCGTGGGGGAACTGGAGACAGAGTCTCAAGAGCGCCTTCAGCAGCTTCGTCCCTCGAGGCTCAGAGTTTCTCTAATCCCGTGTCATGTTCTGGTCGATATTCTCGGCCGTGTGGTTCCGGGTGCTTGCCGAAGACCGCTGGGTGGGGGAAAAATTTGTGAAGCTGGAGGAGCAGAGGCCCGACTCGGAACATGACCAGGGCCGAACAACCTCCTGCCACTTCTTCCTTTGGCGACCCAGGTTTGGCGCCACGCTGGAGTACAAGGAGGCATCGGCGGCGGACCCGCGGGGGAGGGAGTTGTAGGATAAAGCGATAGCGAATGTGATGCCCCGGCTACGGCCTGGGTCCAGGAGCGTTATGACATTCGGGACGTGCCGCGTTTCTGCCCCCCGAGCCCGAGACGGATCCAGAGGACATGGAGCTTGCGGATGAATAAGAGCAACAAAAGACTCAAGGATGAATATCTTCGGTTCTATAGGAGTTGGCAGTAGGTTGAGAGGGTTGCCTTTCGGGTAACGTTATGTTCAATGGAGTTTGAACACCTGGAGTTCATACAATTTTTATTTTTTTATTTTTTGAGAATTTGACTACTTTGTTCCTAATACTGAGGAACTTTTTATAGAGCCCAATGTTTGGACAAGACCCAATAAAGAGCACAACACGCGCGCTATTTATTGTGACCAGGTCAACAAATAATTTGGGGATGTTTCTCTGAGTGCGGCTCTAAGTAAAGCAATGGATTGGCGCTGCTCAGTGATTGGCCGGGTTTTATCCTCAGACTGCTTCTAGCCTCTTTCACTATGTTTCCTGGTACCGTGCTTCCTATGTTGCTTCCGAACTCAAGTAGTTAATAATTTTGCTATTTTTCAGCGCTGTATGAGCTGAGCCGGAGGAACCGAAGAAAAAAATCAGTGTAACCTGGTAACGTATTCATAAATGTAATACCCAAGTACTGCCGGCACCTTAGTAACCGCTAAACATCGTGTGTTTTAGCGGTTATCTTATTCACTATTTACCTATTTTTATCTAATTTTCTTGCTTGCATCGTGAATATTTCCAAGCACAGCGCGTCTGGCTGTTTCCAGCTTGAAAAGGAGTGAGAAAACGCGAACTTGAGTGGCCTGAGAACCGTGAGATTGTTGCGGCCCCAGTAGTTTCCGAATCCGGCAACGTGGAAAGGTGGGGTGATGGGCGCCAAGCAGCCTTGGAAGCCTACTGTGTACCAAGCAACAGGGAGCGCTTTGTGCAATGAGACGATCCCACCTTCCACCAAGGCACTCAAAACGTCATTTATCGGTGGACGTTCGCCTTTACTGACAGCTGCCATTTGCTGTTTATTCCCTTCAACAACGCCTTCAATTGCAGGAACCGTAACCTACTCGTTTCCTCCCACTGCATCTATTATTCCAACTTTGACGCAGACTTTGGCACTTCATCGGGACAGCACCAGAAGGCCGAAGCGTTCAATTTCTCGCCAGCTGTGAACGCCTCAAGCCAAGACCCCTTCGCATCCACCATGAGTCTCGGCACGACGGCAGCCAGCGTGCTCGACTTCGCTCAGCACCAGGTCGACCGGCTCATGCCTCCAGCCTCCCGGGAGAAAGCATACGTCAGAACAAAGGAGTTTGCGACTGCGCGTCCTATGCTCTTTGTATGTTCCGTAAACCCGCCCCGGATGGAGACCGAGTTTGACAAGTGATTCCAAACAGAGCTTCATCGCCGCTCAGATTGCCTTCTCCACGTTGCCTCTTCTTTGCTTTTCAGCCTTTGTCTTCTCGGTCCTTTTCGCCTTCTCCACGGTTTTTCTTGCCGCCAGCCTCTTCTGGATTTGCATTGCCCTCTTCGTCCTGGTTCCTATCCTCGTCCTTACCTCGAGCGTCGCCCTGTTTACCTGGGCCTCCGGGGCGTCCACCTTCATCCTCGGCCGCTGGAGTTACACCGTGTTTTGTGATATAATCGCCAACTTCGACCCGGATCTCGGTAACTCCCAGCACAAAAAAGTTCGCGTGCACCCCAATTTTGTGGAGCCAGACGTCTCGTCGTCTTCATCGTCCGCCACATCGTGGGCCAGGGTCGAAGGGCAGCAGGTGGAGCAGAGAGATGAGAAATCGGAAGGACAGCCGATGGAACTGGCGCATCCCGACCCCGGTTCCGACGTGGACGCTCTCGAGCCATAGGCAAAGCTCGGGAATGTTTCATGCCACACGGTGCGTGCGGCAGCGGAGCAAAACACAAATCACTTCTCATGGGGAAGCAGAACGAAGTGATCCCCCTGGCAGATTACGACTCACCGTCCACATTCTCTACTCCAACATCGTCAGTATCACTATCCATATCTCAACCGCCAGCCACCGAAGCTCCTGACAGGTCCACGACACCGGCCGCGGTCGCACCTCTGCCCAGCGGCTGCAAGAGCTCCCTCTTCCATATTCCCGCCCTCTCTCAGCGTCAAAGCCCCACAACGATGCCAGTATCATCCGCGTCCCCCAAAAAGCTTGCCTCTCACTCGGAAAAGATGGAAGGTACCCCATCCATTGGAAGCATGACGACGGCCGTGCCGTCGCCCGTGCCGAACTACGGGCCCCCATTCGTCACATCGCGACCCAGTTCTCCGCCGACTCTAGACTGAATGCGGTGTTCCAGCCGTTGACGACGTGATGGAGTGTGGGGGACAGGAAGTTGGCCGGCACCATATGAGGTGGAGAGGCAATTTCTTAATGGTGATACTCGAGGAGAACTCGTCCGTGGAGGGATCTGTCTCTCAAATGAGCATGAATAATGTTTTGCGGCCTAAAGTTGTTTGCTCAAATTGTCAAACTTATGCGTTTGAGGCATGGGATACAGAGATAGACGGCTCGGTCTGGTCGCGCAAGGAATAGAGCAACAAATCTAAGCGGCAGAGTGCTTCACATATTGCACAGCTCGTGATCTACGGACAGTCTTACCACCCTGGTCAGGCAACCAGCAACAATACACCAAATCAAATCTATACCTGCTCCAATTAAGCTAAGCTAAAGAATTAACCCAAGGAAATGATAAGCTCTCGTAATCGCCGTACTGTGCAATGCCCGCGTTGTGTGTATGTACCCGCTTATCCCTCCTCGTCTCCCAAACATGCCACACGCCATCCTAGATAACTGGTCCTCCCCTGTCCTAAGAAAAAGCAAGGAAAAAGCAAGGGAAAAGCAAGGAAAAAGCAAGGGAAAAGCAAGGGAAAAGCAAGGGAAAAGCAATGCCTTCTTTTGGCCTCTCTTGCATGTCTTGTTTTGAGTGTAACCTGTATTCAAACAGAATCGAAACAACACAGACCATCAACACAGACCATCAACACAGAAATCGCTCCGCCATACTCGTACAATGCGATCAGCCATAATTCGAAAACCCCTTCGACAAACTGAACATCGCGGCGACAATGAAGCTGCTGGTGTCAATCGGAGGAATGGGTGATTTGTCGTCGTGTGATGTTTTCATTGATCATCACATGTCCACCGCATCCCCGCCAAGCTGTGACTTAAAGATCGATCTCGCCGTCGGCAATAGCCAGCCGCTGTTTCGTCGTTTTCGCCTTCTTACTGCCCATCTTCTTGCGCTTGCCGCCACGTCCGTCATCCCCGCCCGTTGGAGTTGCCGTGCCCGAGGCTTTATTATCGTCAAAGTGACCTTCGCCTGTGATGCAAAATGTTGCGTCAGCCTAAATCCTCGGTACTAGGGAAGAAGCAAGAGAGAAATAGGGTGGTGAAGAGAGGCCCAGAAATTAGAAGAGGGAAGAAGGGAGCTCACCTTCATGGTACATATCATCCAGGCTGACGGCGGCCGCTCCGTCACCACCACGCTTGCGCTTGCCGCCGCGCTTCTTTTGTACCTTGTCATACTCGCCGCTCTCAAGCAGCTCCTTCTCGCGCCGCTCTATCATCTCCGCTTGCTCGTCGTCCGCGAGCCACATGGCGATATCCCGGTTGCGGTTCTCGGGCGCCCTACGACCCGAGAAGTCAACGCCGCTGCCTGCACCGCCCGTTATGACGACACGCTGCACTTCCTCCTTTTGCATGGCGCGCTTCCGGATGCGCTCCTCGATGGTACCGCGCGTGATAAGGCGGTAAACCGTGACTTGCTTGGTCTGACCGAGACGATGAGCGCGGTCCATGGCCTGTGAATCGATCGTCGGGTTCCAGTCCGAGTCGTAGAAAATGACGGTGTCGGCGGTGGTGAGGTTGATGCCCAGACCACCTGCGCGAGTGGACAGCAGGAAGATGAAGATTTCGGGGCGGGTCTGGAAATCCGCGACCGTGTCACGTCTGTCTTCGAGCTTTGTGGAACCATCAAGGCGGCAGTACTTGTAGTTCCGGTACGTGAGATACTCCTCCATCAGATCGATCATGCGAGTCATCTGGAAGTACAGAAGGACACGATGACCGCCCTCCTTCAGCTGACGAAGGAGCTCGTCCAGTTTTGCAAGCTTGCCGGAGTCGGTGACGAACCGGCGCATGGAGGGCACCGTGATGTTGGTGAACTTTTGTTTCTCGTTGTCTGGAGCTGGCAACAAAGGAGGAGCCGGATAGAGTTCCACAGGAACCTTTTCCGTAACAAAAGCCTTGGCCTCAACGGGTGTCGGACCGTACAACGCCTTGCGGATGTGTGTATTGAACAAAATATTCTCGCGTTCGATGACCGAGCCACGGCTGTCGCAGGAGACATCGATGGGCGGTGCGGTGGCGCGCACTCGTGCCGCCTGTTCAAGGCGACCAAGCCCCAAATCATGGAAGTTAGAACGCGCCACATTCATAAGGTTGCCTAACACGCCTTGCTCAGTAATTTCAGCCAGTGGTTTGCGATCTTCACGCTTGCAGATCTGGAATAGTGCATGCGCAGGAGTCCAGTCCTGATCCTCTGGCTCGCTGTACACGAGTTTCATTTCCGCCAGCCGATTCTTCTTGGTGGCCAAGTCCACCGCACGGGCGAACACATCCTGATGGCCGGCCCGGGCGACTTCTTGTGGGCTAGTGTCTGCAAAACGAAGCCATGAAAAATTGTCGGTGCCTCCTAAGCTGTCGCGAATGTTATCGGGCGTCCAAATGTTCATCAACTGGTCCAGGTATTTGTTGCGGAATCCGGCCGTCGGGTTGTCGGGGCCTGCCTTGTGCAATCGTCCACCATCACGCCAGACGAGACGAGGCAGTTCGTACTCAATCAAGCTGCGAGTCGAATAGCCTACGGTAACATTCGTCCCTTCGCGAACAAATGAGGCCGTTTCAGCAAAGTAGCCGCAGGAGAAGGGCGACGAAGTATCAGCGCGCTCAAACAGATCTGGGTGGTTGCAGACTTTACGGAACTGCATGACGAGATTCATAAGGCTAGCCGAGTCATCGTCGCCAAGGGTTGCCTTCTCAATGAGGTCCATGATGCTGATCTGATTCCGTAGGCTCGAGTACATCGCCCGCTGGCGGTACGTGAGGTCGCAGAACACGTCGAGCTCAATTTTGTCACCCAACTCCTTCTGGACGTGCTTCTTGACACGACGGAGCATGAAGGGCTTCAGGATCATATGAAGACGCTTGAGCTGATCTTCGTTCAGTTTCGTGTTGCTTTGTGCGTGCGATTCGATATCCTTGGAAAACCACTCGCTAAACTCGTCGTGGGAGTCGAACAGCGACGGCATGATAAAGTGAAGGAGCGCCCAAAGTTCCTGCATGTTGTTCTGAATGGGCGTACCCGTCAGCAACAGCCTGTTTCGGCAGTGGAAACCCAACAAGCACTTCCATCGTGAGCTCTGTGAGCTCTTGATGGCTTGCGCCTCGTCCAGAATCATGTACTGCCACTTCATCTTCTGGAAGTATGCGACATCGGAGACGACAAGCTGGTAAGACGTGACCATGACATGAAATGGCGCATCCTTTTTGTACGTCGAATGTTTGCGGTCCCAAAATTTGCGCAGCACTTTACGGTCTGCCGCAGTACCCCAGTATGGGAGCACTTTGAACTCGGGCACGAACTTGGTGATTTCCTGTTGCCAGTTGTGCAAAGTCGATGCCGGGGCGACGACGAGGAAAGGGCCCCAGATATCGTACTTCTCGGCCAGGTAAGCCATAACAGAAATTGACTGCACAGTCTTGCCGAGACCCATCTCGTCAGCGAGAATGCCGTTGATGCCTTGTTCGTACAGATTGACAAGCCAATTGAGACCCTTGAGCTGGTACTCCTTAAGCTGGCAGTTGAGCAGCTTGGGCTGTTCGATCTCGACATCGCCCATCCCCGTGGGGTTCTGGAAGTTCATCTCGCCATCTTCATCGAGGTTGGTTTCGTCCTTGTTGAAATCGCGTGCTTTCTTCTGGGCCTCAGCAATGGCGTTTTGTGCATTGGCCATGGCGGCCGCACGAAGCGTCGACTCATCCTCGGCATCGAAATCCAGGTTCTCGAAATTTGTGACTTTGGCGCCGACAGGCCCGGTGGGCTCATCAACATCGAGCGTGTTCTCAGGAATCCTGTCCTTATCTTCCGTAGCCTCATCGGGATGATCGGTACTGCGCTCGACCTCGCTCGTCTTGATCTTCTTGCCGATGAAATGTGAGTACAGTTCAGTCTGCGAGATGAGGAAGTTGAGCTTCCTCTTCTGACGTGCCGCTTCACGATCGGCTTCTTCCTTCCGAGCATTCTCAAGCTCCTGCTTTTCGGCAGCCTTGCGCAGGTCGCGCTCTTCACGCTCATTCCGCTTCCAGAAGCCCATCATGTCACGCATGACACGCTTAGCGCGTGCCTGCAGGTCCTTCGTGCCCTTGTTGGTCCGCAGTTGCCATCGTTTAGCTTCCTTCGACGCCAGGATAGCAGTCTTCTTGAGATTGGACGCCTTTGTCGAGTAGGAATCAGTAGCCAGCCTGAAGACCTTGTTGACATCCTTCCGCGCCAGGTCACGCCAGATCTGGTCATAAATCTGGTTGAACCCTTTGGACTGGAACCGTGTTTCAAGCGAGTCCTTCGGCTCCTCGGCAGCTCGCTCTTTGTCCTTGGGCTCCTTAACATCCTTGTTCTCCTTGTCGGCATCGTCCTTAGTACCCTTGGACTTGCTGAACTTGATGCGAATCTTGGCGGTTTCTTCCCTACTTGGTAGTTCTTCGCCGGCATCAAGAGCGGCCTGGGCAGCCTCAGCAGACTCCTTTTCGGCTTGCTTTTGCTCCTTGGACTTCTTGAGCCTGCCTCCAGCTCGGCCTTTACCCTTTGTCTTACCAGGTTCCATGTTCTCGGCGGAGAAAGTCGCCATGGTGCCACCTTCGAGATTCGGTTCGATCGGGCCGAGGTTGCGCGCGGGGCCTTTGAGCCCTTTCTGTAGGATGTACTTGGTTTGCTGAACCTTTTTGTTTGCGCGTTCTGCCTCACGCATGTACTTCTGACGTTCAGCCTCGTCCTGTGCGGCGGATGCCCTGGCTAGCGCTGCGGCCCGCTGGTCCATGGTTGTCGCCATCGACTTCTCACGCCGCCTCTTGCGTTGCATGTCCTTCTTGCGTTCCTTCTCGGCGAAGAGTTCCTGTTCCCTCACTTCCTGGAGGGCTTCGTCGTAGTTGATCTCGTAATACCTTCCCCTGCCGAGGTCGGCAAGTGCTTGGAGTTTGTCGACCTCGATGTGGGCGTAGTCGCTCCGGCGAGCCCGCCGCTGGCTGACATCTCGACGGTTCATTTCCTGCCGGCGGCGCTGCGCACGTTCCTTCCACGCATGGAACTCATCCTCAAAGTCGGTTTCGTCGAAGTCTTCGGCTTCGAATTGTTCCATGAGTTCCTTGATCTTCTTTTCTTTCTCGGCAGAAAAGACTTTGTGCTTGGGAAAGCCGTTGACCGACCGTTTGGCCGGAACCCGTGCAGAAACAGATAGGTCGGCCTTGGGCGGCGCTGGCCTACGGGGTATTTTGGGAGTCGACTCAGCGCTCTTGACATCCGAGACTCGAGATGTCTTAATGCTTTTGCGGGGCGGTTTTCGCTCCTTCTCTCCTTTTTCCGGTCTCTCTGTTACTACGGGGGTCTCGTCGACGAGGATTGGCGACGTCGGTCGAGGTTTTGGGAGGGGCTCGGAGCTCGAAAGGATGTTGGAGAATGACATGACGCCCGCGGCGCGACTAGGCGTCTGCTTCATTGTAAGCGATAAGAGAAACACGTAAAGCTCATCGGAGGAACTCACACTTGAAGTAGGGGTTTTGGACGGAGGTGCAGGCGACTCGGTCCGTCCCAGCGCCGGCAGGGCCGACGAGGCCCCGTTGGACGTCGCGCTGGGCATTGGGATATGCCTCAAACTGGGCGACGTGATAGCAGGCGGCCTGGTTGATGGACTAGTGGGTGCCACCGCCGGGGATTGACGTGGATGTGCGATGGGACTGCGCGACCGATACGGTGCTGTCGTCGGGGATGCGTAGGTCCCGTTATTGTAGTATTCCGTCGACGATGACGGGTAATTGTAAGAATCGCGAGGCTAACGTAGCGTTGAGAAAAAAAAATCAAGGTCGCGTTAGTGACTTTGAAAAAGAAAGGAAAGGAAAGGCGGGTGGACTGATTCGAAGGAAAGCACGAAAAGTCACGTTTTGCTGCGCGTTGAAATTGTTGTCGTGTCGGCGTGCCAGTGATTGGAGGTTGGCCACAAACTGAGTGGTGAAGGTAAATCTGATGATCTGTGGGAGAAAGTGGATGGGGCAAGGGGATGGGTTGGGGACAAAGGAAGGTAGCGAAGGCGTAGCGCCTGGCAATGGAGTTGGAGGGCTTTCCCAAAATTGAGATTACCTTGCTTACCTTTGGCGGAGAGGTCTGCGCACTGGTATGCCAGGAACCGGTTTCCGAAACCCTGCGCTCACGCTCTCGATTGCGGTCGGTCGTTGGATCGTAGAAACCGCCGGGCGCGGATTTTTCGCGTATCGACTCACGGTCTCGGGTGTCTTGTGGATAATACGCCGGCGGTGCGTGCAATGGCGATCGGGGAGGATGCTGCAGGCCTGATGATGTTGTTGCCGGCCCAATGCTTGGTGGAGCTTGCAACGGTGGCGGCAGTGATGGTGCGGGCGCGGGCCCAAATGATGAGTTGTTGAGAATTGAGCGGGATCCCGACGGCTGGCTTGGTATCGCTGATGGCGAAGCGCCGTAGGCATTTGGATGCTGGTAGTCAGACTGTTGGGTAGGGGATCGCAAGCTGAACGAGGACTGCGGACGAGGCGGCGCAGACGCTCCAGGCGTTCCCGGGGCCTGTGTTGTCGAGCTCACTGGGTTCAGGATGTCGCGCAACCCCCTGCGTGGACCTCGATCCTCGCTGCCCACGGATCCATTGCTGCCATCCTCGTTAAAATGAGGTGGTCGCTGCAGCACAGTCGAAAAGTGATCCATTGTTAGGCTGCCACCTCCAAATCGCCCCAGGCTGTTCCGCAGCAAGTTACTCGTTGCTTTTACAGTCTATACGAGCCCATTGAAGTACTCAGGTGGTGCGGGTTACTTTTGAAGTCACTGCACAAATTGACACCTTTGTTCGAGCTGCACCTCAATGGTACCGATGGCGATGCAGTCGGATTTAGAGCAGATTTTGCCCGAGCAAAGTCGAATGGCGCGGGTCGGATGGAAAGGGGAGCGCTGCAGAGACACGTCGGACTTGGTGGCACTCGCGATAGATGCCGGAGTCAACGAGGGTGTCGCGCACGAATCGGCCGGGATCGCGACGTGCCTGGAAAGTCAACGATGTCGCCTCGATTTTACGCGGTGGTGTTGTCCTGGGTGCGGTTGCGGCTGCAACGAGCAGGACGAGCGAATCACCGAAATGGACAATCTAGGAAATCGGGCTCAGGCCGTGCGTGTTGGATAGCGGCGCTGCCGGCGATGCTGAGATGAAAGGATGCGGTGGTGGTGTTGATGTTGATGCGACGAAGAGGGTGCGAACGGGGTGGTTTTGGTGTTTGGGAGCCCATGGGCCAGGCTGGAGCGCTCCCCTCGACTTGGCCACATCCCTCGCTGCGTTGGTGTGCCGTGCAGAGTCTTTCTCCCCCAAATGCCCCTTTGACACCCGCTTCCTCGCACCTCTCGCGAAGGTGGTCCATCAGGCGATCCACCCGGCCTACCGATTGAGCAAAGTGAGTGCCACTCCACAAGACGTCAGCCCCTGCTATGCATACCCCTGCACTCTGTTAGTGCCCCAAGCTGGCTACTTGCATCCGTTGGGCATTCCGTTCCCACGACTCATCGTTCCAAGGCCTTCATAGATTGTAATACTATCTGAATAATATCAATAAGAATTCCATTCAAAGCTCTAAGTTCAATTTTTACTTATTCTTCGAGTTTGAAGCGCTTCGCTGCGAATCTCTCGAGCCATCCATTGTTCTCACTCTGACATACATACGCAGTATTTCGTACAAGAGGCAGAGATACTAGCAATTTAACGGCACCCCTCCCCTGCAGGTCAGGAACGATCCATCTCAGCCTTGGTGCCAATTACCCGCTGGGGCTGCAAACTGGTGCGTGCACCCACAGCACGCTTCTACCAAGCCCTGCTTCGCCCGCCCGTCGTTCCGGGCCTCGAACCAACCAGAACGAGAATAAACCGAAACCTGAGTGACCACCGTCTGAACACCCAAATTTTGGAACGTCAATGGCGGCTGATGATCGTCTTTCTCGTAGATTTCTGTGACGGGGATGGATACTTCACCTAAAAGCGCTCTAAATGTGCTCGGGGCATGCACCCGGTAGTCAACAGATGACTTCAACTTGGAAATTACTACTTTAATCCGTACACTAACCTTCCTGTAGTCTTTCAGCGACAGCGGCGATTTTCTCTGGAACCTCCCGTTTCGCTTGCCCCATACCCGAGACCCACACTCTTCCCCTTGGAGGCTGGGGAAGAGGCGGGGTCTCCAATGGTCTCCGCTGCTTCGAGTCCTTGCAGGCTGGCACCTACCGAACAGCTGCCAAAGGATAAGAATCGGTGAGGATCATATAGGAGAGGACGCTTTCCCCTTTCTCCCTCGAACCACAAAAAGGGAAAAAAAGGAAAAAGGAAAGAAAAAAGGAAAAAAGAAAAAGGGGGAAGAAAGAATAATACATATTTTGTTCAGACGCGATTAGGATCAGCACAGGAGAAAGGATACGATGTTAATTCTAGAAGTCAAATTTCGATTCCGTCATGATTCAGTTCCGAGATGAATCTAATGAACGGCGGAAGTGTATATCACAAAGGTAAAAGATCAAAGCATTGCCCCTTCTGAAGGCACCATAGCAGCACAAATGGCCACCATATATTGATCCAATCCTCTTTTTTTCCCCTGCTTTAGGCGCTTCTATGCCATCCCGGGCACCCTGAGCGACCACATTCTCCTGGCCAGGCGGCCTTCCAGCGGAGCCAACGTGTAGTCCGCCACCGCGATGCGGCCTTTTATTTTGACTTGTGCTTTGCAAGCCCAAGCCTTTACCTCATATGCTTCAGACGGCGCCTGCAGAGATCATCTTCTTCCGCAGGTAGTTCTTATAATCGGAAATGCTGCCGTCCCATTGTCTGATGGTCCGGTTCTCGCACACCAAAATTTGCTTGGCAATTTTGTCCAATAACCTGATAAACTAGTCAGCATCGGCGTTTTAAACACATGTGTGCCACGTAACGCAACAAGGAGCTTACCTGAAGTCGTGGCTGACAACAATGACACCACCGCTGAACGCATTGATCGCATCCGCCAAACTGTCGATTGTCGGAATATCCAACCCGTTGGTAGGCTCGTCCAGCAGCAACATGTTGGGGCCCTCTATGGCCAGCAAAGCGAAGACGATGCGGCTCTTCTGACCGTCAGACAATGTGCCAATCAGCGATGTCTGAGCTTCGCCTGTCAAACCGTAACGTCCAAGTTGCTGCCTCCAGTACTGGTAATCCTGCGACTTGTCCTTGTACTTCTCACGGACGAAGTCCAGAGCGGATTTGGTAAGATCCAACTGCTCAGCCGAGTGCTGAGAGTACAGACCCAGCTTCAAGTGGGTGTGCCTGGTCACAGAGCCCTGAGTGGGAGACAGCTTGCCGGTCATCAGGCGCAGAAGCGTAGATTTGCCGACACCGTTCGGACCGACCAGCGCGGTACGCGAATCCATGTCGAAACCGAGGTCAATATTGCGGTACAGGTCATCCTTGGGGTCGCCAGAGTAGGAGAAGGTCACCGAGTCAAATGACAGTACAGGGGGCGGCAACTTCTCGACATCCGCAAAGCGGAAAGTGAACACCTTATCCGGAATGACGGGCTGGATGAAGCCGTCGGCCTCCATCTTATCGAGAATCTTTTGGCGTGACTTGGCCTGTCGGACCAGGTTCGCGTAAGTACCTGCGCTCGCAATGAACTTCTTGATGTGGGCGATTTCATCTTGCTGCTTGTGGTAGGCCTTCATCTGGTTCGTCTCCTGCTCGGACCTGGTCTTGACATATGAGTCGTAGTTTCCGCCGTAGTAGATGAGCTTCTTCTGCCTCATGTCGATCATGTTTGTGCAGACGCCGTTGAGGAAATCCTGGGAGTGAGAAACCAAGACTAGGGTCCGCTCCCACTTCTTGAGGTATTCCTCTAGCCACACGCAGGCCTCCAGATCCAAATGAGCAGTAGGGTCGTCGAGGAGCAGGAGAGTCGGCTTGACGAAAAGAGCCTTGCCGAGGGCAACGCGCATCCTCCAACCACCAGACATATCCTTGGTCTTCTTATGGATGGTTTGCTTGTTGAACCCCAGACCGGTCAGAATCAGGGAGGCGCGGGTTGCGAAGGTCGAAGGATCCATGGAATCGATGTGCTAGATAGATTGTCAGCCTTCGATAGTATGAACAGACAAATGTGGCGGCTGATTCTTACATCGTAAAGGTCCATCAGTACGGGGGACTCAGGACCCTCCTCCTCGAGCAACTTCTCGGCCAACTTGTCGAGGCGCTCCATCTCAAGCTCTGCCTCTTTAACAACCCACTCCAGAGCGCCCAGTTCACTCGGCGGGGCGCCCTCGTTGAGGAGATAGATGTCAACATGGTCAGGAATGGGGTACTCCCGAGCGGCGATGGCCTTCAGGAGTGTACTCTTGCCGCACCCGTTTTCACCCAGCAAGCCGTATCGCCGGCCTAGCGTGAGCTCAAGGGTGCTATCTGTGATCAAAACACGGCCATGGAACACCAAGCTAACGCTGGTGACCTTGACGTCTTTGCTGGCTACCGTCGACGCCAGAACGCCGGTGGTGACGCGGTCGGAAAGACCATGCTTATCCATCTGGTCCGCCAGACGCTTGACCTCGTCCATCTTGTCGGCTGAGGTGGCAGGCTCATCAGACTCGATCGGGTTTCCGTTTGCGTCCAGCTGAACGGGGGGAGTGGCATCCCCGGCCACGGATCCCGCGGCGCTAGCATTCTTAGAGTTGGCCTTGGATCGGGAGGTGACGGTCTTCTTTCCCTCAGCGGCGCGCTTGGCGAGGCGCTTCTCCTTGGATGCGGACGGCGCCATGATTGATACGATGTGTGATGAGGACGATAGAAGGAGAAAAAGGAAATCGTCTCAAAACGCCGGAAAGTCGGGAGCGGCTGCAGTGCTCTAATCTTTGTCCCCGACTCAGAACGATGAGAGAGGCGAAATTCAGCTGCTGCGCCTTGGTTTGTTGGTATCAGATTATAGAAGGTGGGGGAGTCGCCTTTGGTGGGGCAGGGTATTTTGAAAAATTCTGATAACCGATAGCAGCCTGACCGATTGTCAGGCATCAAGGCACATTTTGTTCTTTTTCTCAGGTTTGTCCACAGCAAATGGCTTGGTTCACAGAGCTCTCGCTTCGGCGAGGACCAAAGGTTTTGGAGTCAACTAACAAGTAGAGATCTGGCTTTGTTTTAAAGAATCTATTGTCTCCCCGAATATTTAGGGGTACTGTGTCTCAGGCCACAGTTTGGCGTTGGAGTATTGTTCGCCTTGAGTTGACGTCACCGCCCCTCTTCCGGACTCTACATTGTTCAGCTCACGTGAGAGGTGAGCTGACTGATGGGGTTCCAGCTTCTGCTGAAGAGGTCTAACTGTTAGCACGGAACTCACGGCGGACGGCTGTCAAATATGCGTCTGAATTCGTCTCAAACTGGCACCTACTTAGCGAGCGAGTAAGAAGCATTTACAAGCAAAATGATATGTCTCTCGAAAGACTACACACTGGTGGTCGCCGATATCGAAGCAAGTGCTCTGAGACATTTTAAATCGCTGTTCATTGGACTCTTCAAGTTGTTTATGTTTTCCTTGATTGCCAATTAGACAGGTTCATTGAAGCCATCCTACAAAAAAAGTCGCATCCGATGCGACGGGTCATCAACTGAAAGGGCAGTCCGAAATGCGAAATGTGGCGAGGTCTTCGACCTTGCTGCGCTTGTTTCATTGCGCGCCTGGCAGCTAGGGAGGACCAGGGCAAAGCCACAATTCCAACAATCGCATCTCCCATCCTGGGCACCTGGGGCAGGCAGAAGGACGGAGTGGCCAAGCGCGCTCAAAAGTCGCATTCCCTCATCTGGCGCCGCGATGCCTTCATCGGGACCGAAAGAAAGACCCACCAGCGTTGCGAGCCGATGGACGTGAGATCGGCACGGAGATTGCTGACGGCCCGGAACGCCAAGGAGAACAAGTGGGCGATGCGGAGCGGCACAGGGGGTTGTCCTCGGACAGCGGAAGTTGGCCGCAAGTACGGATGTGTACACTAGAAATCGAGGCGCCGCATCATTTGTGCCAGTCTCGTCTGGACGTAGTATGTAGCCAATGCATGAACTGCGCAAACAACTCTAGCAACAGAAACAGGGCACCCAAGAAGCACTGGGAGAAATGCGGCTCTTCCGACTCCTTGAGACTACCTAAGAGGGAGCGATTGAGTTTCGCGAAGGCGTGCGTGGGAGCGTGGGAGTGTGGGATCGGACAGTCGCAATTCACGACAGGGGGTCGTTACATGGGTGCCTAGAGCCTGTTCCGCAGTCCAGCACAGGCGCTTGCACCCGTTCCCCGGCACACACTCCCGGCGGCTTGAGCGGCTTGGGGCTTCTTTAAAGACCCAAAGAAACAGTCGGAGAAATCTGTCTTCCGTGGAAGAAACGTCAAGCCAACCGATTCGTCGACAGCCAATTCTAGTCTTGGAATGTAATGGACATCGGCCGCATATCTTCCAGTTGATACGGCCAGTCTCAGGCGAGCGGCCCCCATTTCGCCAACCGGCAGACTCCATCCTTACCCCGACCGAGTGGTGCAGGTGGTGACCAAGACTGGCGAGGCAGGTCGGCCCTACGACAAGACTTACTTCCCTCCACCATCCTCTAGCCTCGCGTCTGGGAAACTCGACATGGTGCGTATCAGCACTCACGAAAGAGTCGTCCCAGCGCTCCCGGCACCATCATAGGTCACCTAGACGGGGCCCCCTCAATGTGGAGGATCAACCTTCGGTCACAGCCGTCCCGGCCGTCTCCCCCATTCGATCCTATCGTCGAAGCTTGGCTGGATTCGCTGCCACCGCCTGTTGTGAAGCCCTCGTCGAGAGAACTCAGGCAGTGGAGGCTCACCAACTACCACGGGCTCGGCTGGAGCGTCTTCGTCATTTGCCTCGTTCTCCGAGCCGCTTCGCTGGCCGTCGCTTTGTGTGTAATAGGCGTCATCGCATCCGTCATCGCCGGGCGACATGGTCCGTTCAATGCCATCGACCGCCTTGTGCCCATAGTAGTCGTGGTTTGTTTCTGCTTGCCCCCGAGCACTTCATTTCGCTGCTTTTTACTAACGCCACCTTTTGACAGTGCCCCATAGTTGCCCTCTGGAACACGGCCGAACTCTTTTTCGCTGCTCTCCGACGGGATGGGGGCATTCCACCCAACGTTCATGTGGTGGTTGACGGCGTGCTGTTTCTTGGAGTCGCCACCGCAGCAGGAACGCTTCTGGTGGATATCATCTGCGGCTTCACTGAGTTTGAACCCACATTTGATACGGCGGCAGAGGAGATCAGCAGCGTCTGCCTCCTAATTGCCATGATGTAAGTATGGAACAGTCCAGTAATCACTGTGACTGGGGAGACTAATCCAAAATTTCAGGGTGGTTCATTCTTTTCTCTTATTCTTTTTCATCTGTAACTACGTCGAGAACGCACGTAAGAGGCCACGAGCCGCAGAACACCAGGGAATGCCACGGTACAGCGGCAATGCCAGCCCATGGCCTACCGCGGGGTATACCGCGAGCTATATAGAACCACTAGCAGTCCCAGGGCGTTCGAAATCGGCTCCGATCACCACGACCTTGGGGTTGAGAGAACCCTACGCAAAGCCAGTTCACGGAACAGCCGAGTCCGGAATCTCATTGCGCCCCATGCCAGCAACGGCACTGCCCTCAGCCGCGGCCTTGGAACCCACTGCCTTAGCACAGGCAATGTCGGGATTGTGGGGTGTGGAAGCGGAATTACCTCATCAGGCAAAGCAACCGCTCAAAGACGAAAAGGCTGCGAGCGGTACAGAGGGCTACATGATGGGGCGGTACATGTAGGCGAGGCAAGGTCACACGGGTTTGGCGCGACATTTACTTTTTGAGACACAGGAGTGCTTGGGCAAGGCAGAAAGCAGGGCGGCAGCCATCAAGAGCCCCCTAGGACCATCTCTCGGGCGGGGAAGCGTTCACGACGCCCATCCACAGGCGCATAATTCAAATCAGCATGCATCGTTTTCGGCGTTCTTGACAGGATACCCAAATGACGATTGATTTTCTTCCGGCGGAGGAGGCGGAAAGGTCCAGATCTCGATCGAGATGCAGGTCGGTGATATTTGTTAGACTGCCAGTTTGAGTACTGATTGATGTTTCCCAATCGGTGTGATTACGGGACATTGCGGTTGGAAGTTGGGACTTTTGGAGTTGCTGTCTATTTTTTGGTGGAGCTGTTGCGACCAATCTCGTACAAGAGAATTCGGGTGCCTAAACTTGGCTGTCGCTGAAACCGCTCTCTCAGATCTTGTCTTGCTCCACTGAGAGTGATTAGCACGATGGACTTGCGCAGAAACAGCTCCCATTGGGCCGGTCGTATAACCTCCTCCGGGTCGCTGCTTGCGGTGTCGGCAGTCGAGTGCTGGGCATGGCGGGAGCCGGCCTCCAGTGTATGTACATACGTCAAGTCTGCTCCACCGGGTGCCCTTAATGCGGTACGGGCCGGCCATGCTTCTCGCCGAGGAGTACTTGTCATGACTGCGAAAGGGCTCTCATGCACAGGCCTGCTCCCGCATAGGGACAGGGGAAGGTGTGACCCATCACGATTCGTAATCAAACCTGCCCATATATCATCCACGCACCGACACTTAGGCAAACGCGGAATACTTCCGTCTGGAGACAACGGCTTTTTCGCCAGTTTGAGTTGATGGCGCTCGACGGCTTGGCATATGGATCGCTTGGGGCCCTTGGAGCCCAGTGCCAGGCGTTTTCTCTCGTTAGCGGCCGGCAATGTCCTCGATCCAGACCTTGACCTTCTCCGCTACAGACTCGCTATGGTCTGCATCTTCGGTCAGCTAACACAACAGGCACGCAAGAGCATCCGTCTTGGGCGCGGGGAGATGTCCACTCACGAATGCAGAAGGCGTGCGGAATTCCCGTTTCGTCAATAACAACCTTGGTCCTCCCCTTCTCATGCCGTTTCCGACGTTCGATGAACTCATCCCTGCAGTCATCTGCAACCCAGTGGTCCTTTTTCGCAAAATAGAAAAAGAACTTTGTCTGGTCTAACCCACGGCTTCCCTTCCCAGCGCAGTTTTCGGCGTCTTCGATTTCCCATAACTCCTCCCCCCTGCCCGAAAATGTCAGTCGTGTGTACTCTAATGGTGTCTCTCTAGACCAGTGGAATGTTGTAGCGCGATCAAAGAAAACCAAAATCGAAAGAGCAAGCAGAATGAAGGGTCCCAAAAAAATAAAAATAAAAAAATTAAAAATAAGAAATAAAAGAAATATAGGGGGTACAAGTAAACAAACGACAACCTCAAACATACCATTTCTCCTCGGTAATAGACCGCATCTCGTCCTTGCCCATATGCAGTGCCTGCCAGATGCCGTCGGTGCTGGCCAAGAAGCGCAGGGTGGCCGCGGCGGCGTGCTCGGGGAAGCCCATGAGGCGGCGGACGAAGGTACCGAGCAGCCAGCGCGGCCAGAGACCCACGAAACCGCGGGCGACGTGGTGGGCAGTGCGATCCAGAAGCGGGGAGGCGCGCAGCCAGTCGAGCTTCTGCCCGCTGCTGGACCGGGCAATGTGCGAGATGGTGGGGAAAAGAAGGATTCCCGCTTTGAGGTTGACGCTGGCGGGGAAGGGAGGCTGGCCGTTCGCACTTTTGTCCTCGGCGGCAGCACTCCCGGCGCCGTTCCAGACCGTTTCGTCGAGCCGGCCTTGGTGATGCCGGTGGAAGGTCTCGAGGACCATGTAGGCGCCGACCGAGTGGCCAATGAGGATGATCTGGTCGAAGGTCCGCCCGCCACCCAGAGTGATGTTGTTGACTTCCTGAACACCGTAGCAAACGCCGCGGATCTGGTCCTCGAGGGTGAAGGGCTCGGTCACGACGCATGAGGTTGTGGTCGCTCCGAACCGAGGTTCGTGGTCCTCATCCTCGAAACCAAGTAGGTTGCGACCATAAATGTGGAATGCGTAACGGCACCCTTCCTCCTTTTCCCGTTCATCGAGCAGTTCCCGCAGCGTCTTCATGAACGGCTCATAATAAGCGACGAGCCCGGGGTTCCCGGGTATCAGGTAAATGAGGCATTGCCGGCGAGATACATCATCCTGGTATGATGAGGGATATTGTAAGAATGGGACATGATCTTGTTTGACCGTGGTCAGCTTTGACTCGGTGTAGTCCATTGCAGCGCTCTGTTACAAACTCAACCACCGGAAACCCGATCTTATCCTAGGACTACCTCAATCTGGTCCGATCGTGGGCTGAACATAGCGCTGAAAAACAGGGCAGCCACTGAGATGAGCGACCCTAGGAGGCAGTGGGGCGCCACCTGTCAGCGGGCCGGATTCCGTGAAATCCCACATCCTCGGCCCGTTGGGCTTGCGTATCAGGGTCAAGGTTTGGCCCGGGGGTCTCCGAAAACTTATTAATGTCCCAGACATTTGCCCACGATGATCACGAAACGATATTGAGACAACGGTTATCCGTACAACAGCGCAGCTTATTCTGGGTGTCGAGCATGAGAAAGGCAACAGACCAACAGCGGATATCGCTGAGAGAAACAGACAGAGAAAATCTCGAAGATGGCAGTACTCGAAGCCCAAGAAAGTTGACTACCTAGGATGAGTGGTATCACCGAATTCCAAGATATCAGGGTAGGTATCGAGGTGTGCAGCACGCCTTCGCCGTTCTGTGCAGGATGCCGTGACCAAAATAGCTGTCTTCCAGGAGGTTTCTCTTCGCATCTTTCTCAATGGCCCTCTGTAGTCACACGGGGGCGTTCGCTCTGCGATCATGTTCAACCACGAGCCAGTCCATCCAGATCACCATCAATGCACCCCGGCGAGTACTTCGCCACCATTACGATGCTGTTTAGTTGAGTAAATGAAATCTGGACCGCGTGTTCTCCAAGATATTTATCTAGCGTCCCAGAGAAAGGATGGATAAATTCATTTTCGTTAGAGGGGAGCATTGCTTCTCTACGGCACGAGATCCAAAGAAAACTGTATCTCCCAGAAACCCGGATCACGGATGCTGCATCTGGCCTTTTTGGGAAATACGGGCTCAGTTCGCTCCGAAGTTTCTAACTAGCGGCGGCTCCAAGCCGCACAAGTCAACAAGCCTACAATATGGATTGACTGTCTTCTAGGTCTTTAACGCAATATCATTACTAGCTTTCTTATCTAGACAATGGAGAACGGAGCTTCGCCAAGGTGAACAGCGAGGGCAAAGAGAAAGCAGGAAGAGGTTAAAGTGTGGTAGTTCACTGTTATAGGTATCCCAGCATGATGCTGGCTTGGGGTCCCAGCCTCAAGGATTTTCGAGGCAGTCCATTAGGTCAACCTTCGATGTTCCTTACACACTTTTGGGTTATTGTCGCAATGGCTCAGCAGTGAGTGCAGTCTGTCTACCAGCTAAATGGAGGATGGTGTATCGTGTAAGTCGGCCAAAGTTTAATTCCTCCGCCATCTCCATCGTGAGCCTCGTCTGAGGAAAGGTTAACCTGGACAAAGCCTTCAATAGTAAGCCTTTCTTTTTTTGCGACGGTGAGTTCTTGATGTCCGCGGCGCCGGGGAACTAACTGCATCCTATATTGCCGGCCAATCGCCACGGACCTTGCCCATACACCGCTCCCAGCCACAAAGGCCCGCGTAAATCATTTACCCGGACACGGTTCATTTAAAGCGTGCACTGTTTGATCAAGAGAGAAGATAAATCTGTCTATATTTAGGATTTAATACGCGAATCTGGCTTGTGTCCCCGCTGAAGATAGCCACCGTGGCCCATTTCTCGCTGATCTTTGACCGAGAGATTTCCCAAGAAACTCTAGCCCCCTGAGCTACCCAAACAGCCGGAACCCGGTTTGCCTGTTTGATGGAACGTTCCGGGTGATGGAGGGGCGATGACGCTTCAATATCTATCAAATCCCCTCCTTCCTACCACATGGTTGCAGTCTTGTGTTGCTTTCAATCGACCCGGGATGCGGTTTCATCAACTGATGGTCCGGCCCAGAACGCCCCAGATGCAGCTGGGTTCCGGGCTGAACCCCATGTGTCTCGGCTCGCCGTCCGTTTATAACCACCCTGTACATCTCGATCCAGCCGAATCCGGTTCTGATCAACGGTTACCTACTTACTTACTGACCTGAAGGGCGCGCACCCACTTGTCATATTCGCTTCGCAATCATCATGAAATCTATTCTCTCTCTTTTGGTGCTTGGCCTCGGTGCCACTGGGGCCCTCGCGGACAACTTTACAGGGTCCTGCGATGCCAACTCGATCAAGGTCAGCGGCAAGACGCTGACGGCCAAGTGCAAGAACATCTTTGGACAGTCCAAGTGCTCCAAGTTGAATCTGAACAAGTGCATCAAGAATGTCTACGGCAGACTGCAGGAGGATCCGACGGGGGCCGGGTAAGGCTCATCTCGGTCATGACAAGCCTGTCCGTGTTGTGATCTGAGATATCAGCGAAACTGACCAAGTACAACACATCTAGGCCGCATTATGGAGACCATTGCATCGAATGCACCAACAAGGTTCCTGACGGTGGCTTGATCATCGGCGTCGAGCCGTCGCTCATCTATTGCAAGTGCGATCCCGGCACTGGCGCAGCCAAAGCAAACTGGCCCACGGCCATCTTTGATCTCAGTCAGGAACCCCCTCCCTCAATTTTGACTTCTTCCCTTATTGCGGGCTTAGCATTTACTAATATTTACATCGCTAGACACGATCGTCGACAACAAGAACGGCGCTCTGGAGTGCTTCAAGACCAAGAGCACGAGCTGCTAGTCTGGCGGTCAGGGGTAATAGGAGCATCTGAATTGAAGAGTACCGTATATAACTATTTCAGCTCCGACTTCACGAGTGCCAATGCTCTCCACTGGTTTAGGTACTAGTGGGTAAATATACCATCATATCTCAAGTCTCACCACCTCACAGAGGGTCAAGATACCCCAAAAGCTATTCTCCTTCCCTTACGCAGAGCTGGCAGCCAATGCGTTCATAAACGCCCCGAAAGACGCCGGCCCATCGGTAAATGTATGGTACCCGGCCGTGTTGAAGAAGGTCGCCCCGATGCCGTGCTGCACCACGGCATTGACGAGGGTCTGGAGCACGGGCTCCGTCGCGCTCAGGTTGGCCGACGGGCCGTTGAAGTGGTGGAAACCGTGCACCAGCACCGCCGTATGTGCCGCGTTGGCTTCACCTATAGCTGGGAACAAGACATCGTTGATAGAGCTCCCGGGCCCATTGTGATCGTACTGCTCGTACCAGCCCGCCTGGGGGCACTGATCGTAGCTTTCTCCCGCATGAGCAGGTACCGTGAAGCACGTCTCGAGTGCAACGATCAGATCCGGCCCCATATTGTAGTAGGTTTGCAACGCGGGACCTGTGCCACCGGGGTTGAAAACGACGAGAGCGTCTTCCCCGCCGAAGTTGAGGTTTGGGTCGCGGATAAAGCTCGTCAGGTTGCTCATGTAGTTGACGCAGTCGTTGGCGGTGTTGGAGGGGGCCTCGTCGATGAAGATACCGCGGATGGGCACGCCTTGGTCGACCCAGGTCGACCATTTGAGGATATCGGCCGTGATGCTGGCCCAGGGAACGTTGCATCGTGTCAACCCCCAGTTGGTCGAC
Source organism: Corynascus novoguineensis (assembly GCA_033296725.1). Lineage (NCBI taxonomy): Eukaryota > Fungi > Ascomycota > Sordariomycetes > Sordariales > Chaetomiaceae > Corynascus > Corynascus novoguineensis. Next base: position 85,201 of record MU857682.1, on the reverse strand, counting down.
GTGTGGACGTACCCGATCAACTGCGCGTTGTCGTGCTCCGCGAGCGCCTTGGTGCCCGCCTCGTAGTTCGGGTCGTCAATCCCCTGGTTGGCGCCCCCGGGCCCATTGGCCGGGTTGATGATGATGGTCGCCGTGACGGACGGGTTGGACGCCAGCGCAGTTTCGATGGGCGCCCATGCGCTCCCGCTGGACGTGGGGTACTGGTACAGCGGGAGGAGTACGTCCGTCGCCGTCGTCGTGGCGGCCAAGGTGGCGAGAAGGGTGAGTCTCATGGCGAGTGTGTTGTTTATGACCTTCTGTTGCTTGATGAGTATGGAGAGAAGCTACCAGATCTCTACCTAGGCCGTTACTTGCTGAGAACCCTAGAGGGGTTTCCGGCAGGTGTTTATATGTTTTCAGTGATGCGAGAGATCTTCTCTCACTCATCGACTTGTTTTAGATCTGAACTCAGCCGTCGGATCTGTGCGTGGATCTGGAAGCAGATGGCGAGCTGAAGGAATGGGATATGCAGGTTTCAGCAACCCAATTGCATAGGCTATGTGTTGGAAAGTCAACAGCCACGGTTCCACGGTCACACTGATCGATAGAGGCTTGCAATGGGGTTTTGGGAGCTCCAGGGCATCCCACAGCGGTCAATTGAGTCCTTGAGAAGCTTCTGAGCGATGAGGTTGTTTTTGTAAGTTCCACGCGTTGGTCGCTTTCCATCCCTGTAAAATATATGCTCTGCCAAGCGCTCTCTAATTGCTGTGGAGCGCAGCTTCCCAGCTTTCCTCAGCTTACTGCGCCTGGAGCCCGTGCTCAATTCAACACTATGCTAGCTATAGGTCAGGTTTACCCCCTATTTGAAGTCATTGGACTCCAACTTTTTTCACTAGTTGTGCGCCACTCGAGAGCCAAGAAATTCAATAATACCACCGAAGTGTTTCAAAGTTGATCTTCAGCGCCCTACAAAAACTCGGTAAACGAACCCCTGTACCAGAAGATTCTACGCTTATGCCGATGGGGCGCGTCAGTAAGCTTAACTCGTGCGCTGGCGCCTGTCAGGCCACGCCGCACATCAGGATTGAATCCTCCAATACAAGCTCAAGAAGCACTCTTGCCAACACTGAGAACCCATCCATAATGTCTAAGCCAGGTCCAATCATGGGGTGTTCCAAAGGAATACAAAGTAAGTACACTATTTGAAGATATGTGTGAATTTGGGTACAATTGGATACTGCCCTAAGGAAAGTAGTCCGTTTCCATGCGAGCAGCAGGAAAGGTTAAGTCGAGATTGTTGTACAAGGCGGCTGTGTCTGTTGAATCAACGTCAACGATAGGTTGCAGAAGCTTGCTAGCAAAGGCCTTTTTTGTTGTGGAATGGCGCTTCTTTTGTCGCCTAAGTCCAGACTCTGCCAGCAGGTGGGAGATCCGACCCCGTCTGGCTTTTTGATTGGTGTCCAGTTATCTTGCCCTCCTTTTGATGCCGCTGAGCTAATTGATGCCTCGCTCAGTTTTTGGTAGACACGACCATGCAAATGTACTTTCTTTCACAACCTGCACCAGCGGGGGCTTAGTCCCTATATACATCGACCATCTGGTAGAGGTTGCCTGACGGGAGCCGGCTCTCCGTTTTGGTTCCGACACAGCCTCATCTCTTCATCCCTTTTCATCCCCGTTACCAACTCAACAAAGATGTGAATGATTTCCACTTAGAATAGCCGTCTTTATTTCTCCACCTCCCGCACGTGATGTCAATTTTCACCAATATATACCTACATTCCATAGCCATAGGCTCCGTACCCACCATACCCACCATACCCCCCACCGCCATACTCATCTCCGACCGGCTGCGACGACGACGCTGCCGCATCTGCGGTAGCTTTGCCTTTCCCATCCAGATAAGCCTCCTATAAAGTGGTTAGCGTCGTCTGAGTGACAGAGCCGTAACCATTGCTCCCGCTGTCCGCACCTGGGCTCGTGCCTGTGATCACTTCGACCTAATCAAGAGACTCAGCGAAGTTGACCCTGCCGCTAGCAATGTTTGGAATAGAAGATGAGGTGCTGCGTGTGGTGGAAGTAGTGGGTGCGGAGAGAGTTGAGGAGCTGCTTGGAGTGTAGGATGAGGTTCTGGCGCCCGTTCCGTTCATGGAAGTGGGGTACGTGGTTGAGCAGGATGCTCCAGGGAGTCAAACCCTGCTGATATTGTGTGACAGTGAGAATATCTTACGTGGAGCTGTCGTTTGGTAGGTCAGAGTGGCGCGGTAGGATAAAGTAAAGCCGCTATGATCGCTGCTGAAAAGCCCGGTTCCGATGCCAGTGCCGACGCCCGAGCCAAGAGCAGTAGGAGCATAATGCCCGAAGGTCATTGTTCCATCTACAATGGCTGTTTTGGAGGACGTTACCGTGACGGTGGTGACAGTTATAGAGTCCTGTTCGGTGGCTGGCGTAGACTCCCCCAAGAGGGACCGTCGTGGTTCAAGGGGCTCAGAGGTTAGAGTGGTCATGTTACCAATTTCCGGAAAAGTTGACGAATCATGAGTGCGTGGCGCATCTTCGGGGGAAATAACATTAAGCCAAGCCTCATGGCTATCGTAACTGCTGAAAGGCGCTGCGGTGACACTCGAAAGGTCAGATGCTGGAGGATAGCCCGTGTAGATGGTGATGGTGGTTGAACTGCGGGTTATGTCACAGGATGCTACACAATTTGTCACTGTAAACGCCTTGGTCATCGCGACAATAGCTTCAAGGCAAGGGGACAACAGCGAGGGGAACCATAGAGATCCGAAGCAAGGACAAAGCCACGGCTGTAGACTGATTAGCAGAACAAGCTGGCTAGCAGATTGCTTGGTGTATCTTACGTGAGATCTATGAAAGCCACGTAGAGAACAGTCCGCCCCATGGTGGCCCAAGTGTGATCAGTGTAAGATCCAAATCAAGCACCTCAAGGAGATCCTCGTGGTCGCAGGGTTCAGGTTCAACTGCTAAAAGTTGCCCAGCAAAAGGCGTATTCGCATGTTCTTATACTGTGTAGATTGATTAACCCCTCAGCTGCTTTCAAACGGATGATATACGATTTGGGTGGCAACCCGTTGCTGTCCGCTCCGGTAAAAATCTGTTTGCACTTGGTCACAGAATGCAGCTGTTTTCGTCTTTTGGAGTTTCGTCTTCCCAGGTTGGTAGTCGACAGCTCTTGTGGGTCTGGCATATTCATGAACAGAAGTTGTGCTTTGTTTTCTGTGGTCAAATGTGACCTATCAGTATCAGCCACAGTGTGCTGGAAGCTGCTCGTTTGGCATAGTCGTACTAGATTTTGCAAAGCGGCAGCTGACGGCGCATCCAAAGGCTCTGTACCATATCAGAGGGCTTGGAAACGGCTCAGAAGGGCATTCTTGGTGAACTGAGCTGTGAAGATTTGAGCCAGAACTGGCTACACTAGTATTGACAGTTACCGTCACAATAGCTCTTACAGACGCCGCTCTGCACGCTACTGGAGATACCCGTTAACAGACCACAAACATACCGCAAATAGACTGCGAACAATGCACTCCCAGAACATTCAGGTATTGATTGTGGGCTGTTCGCAACGTTGGCCGTATGGATATGAAACAGACTTGGCAAACTGGCTTCTGGTGAACGATCCCCACATGAACTGAGAAACGAGCAGAGAGATGCCGGAGTCTTATTACGGAATCACATGGCTTGTGACTAGTATATTCTACCCTAACCATAACCAGACCCAAACCATGAACGAGGAGACCATTTGCTGGTGTCATATGTCACTCTTCGCTCATTGGGAGGACATTGATAGAATGTAGCATATCATACAGCAATTTGTCGTCCAAACGGTGTTATTTACATCTGTCTTCAAAGCTCAGTCTTCTCCTCGGACTGTCCAGTAAAACGCTCCTCAGCTGTTTTCCAATTGATGATGTTCCAAATATTTTCAACATAGGCTGCCTTGCCATTCAAGTACTGAATCTCAGGCGTTAGCAGACATCCGTGTGAAAACACAAAACACTATATGGAACCAACCTGGATGTAGTATGCGTGTTCCCACATGTCAACGCCAAAGATGGGCACGTCCGCGCCAACGACGGGATCCTGGTCCTTGGTTGTGACGATTCGCAGGCCGGCGCCATTGCCCGCCTCGCGAACCAGCCAACCCCAACCACTGCCCTGAATACCCAGCAGCGCGGCAGAGAAAGCCGTTTTAAACTGGTCAAAGCCGCCCCACGTCTTCTCAATCTCGCTCACCAGGCTCCGCGCCCGGTCCAGACTAGCCTCGGCGCTCCCAGCGGGCGCGAGGTTCTTCCAGAAGAGCGAGTGATTAATGTGACCGCCGCCATTGAATTTGATAGCCTGCTGCAGAGCGATCTGGGTGGCCACATCGCCGTGCGCGACGGCTGCAACGTGCGACTCGAGGGCTTTGTTGAGGTTGGTCACGTACGCCTGGTGGTGCTTGGCGTGGTGCAACTCCATGATCTGTGCCGAGATGTGCGGCTCGAGGGCGTCGTAGGCGTAGGGCAGAGCCGGGAGAGTGTACGCCGTGAGGCCCATTTTGGCGAGGTTGACGGTGGTGTTGGTGCTGTCGGAGCCCAGAGGCGACTGCAAAGCAAGGTACTGGAGCAGGTTGCTGAAGTTGACCATTTTGACTCGTGTCGATCAAATTATTAATGCCCTCACTTGTTTTAGATTGGAATAAGCAGAAAATGCGAAACTTGCTCATCAAGGTGCACGCTGTCCGAGTTACTGTGGCCGTGGAGCACGTCGCGTACCTTCTTGCTTGTGAAAGCGACTCGAAAGGTTTGACACGCGTCAGGCGGCCGTCGAGGTGCCGCCATTTACCCGCGCAAACGTGCTCAACGGCCTCACAATGCGGGGCGGGTGGCCCGAGCCCAAACAAAAGCCAAGACCTAGAAATTGACCAAAGCGGCAGTTTTTGGCTGTTTCAGGTGATGTGATTGGTTTGGGGGCTCTTCTGGTTTGGCTGTATTGGCGTCTGTCAGAGGGTCTGGAAGCTGGTTCGAGGGCTCAAACCGGACGATGGCCTGCCGATCAGTGCATCGACATCAGAGCCGCCTTTCTGGTCGCCTGATTGGGACTGGTTTGAGGAACCCCGAACGTGTTGCATTCCTTATGGGAGAAGAAAGGTGGAACAAGAGGTTTGGAATTCTGGTATATCAGGTCATGCAGAGCCCCATATTATAAATCCTCTGGTACTGTTCTCATCACGACGCGAATGCCCTCTTGTTTACATCGAGCCCAACCCAGCCCTCGCCTCTTTCGAAACTCTATACTTCGATCTGGTATACCTTAGCAAAGCTTAAATCGTCCTTTGCCACCCTAGGTAATAGACGGCACACGTACACCGCGCGGAAGAACATGTGTGGTCCCGAAACGCCCTCCGCCACTCCGCGCGTCGGCGCCCGCGTCGACCTCTCCTCGCCCGCCGGCCGCGGCAGCCTCGGCAACCTGCTATTTCTCAATCCGTCGTCGCCAGCCAGCTCCCACGCCACACACGTTCGCTTTCACCGTCCCAGCAAGCCTTCTCTCCTGGGCGGCGGCCAGGATATCGACAGTGACAGCGGCATGTTGGTGTCCATACAGTGAGAACTCCCTTGCCCTCTGCATGCCCCGATATAGATAGATCATGGAGGAAGGGATTCTGACACTGTGAGGGAATCAGCGTGACTGGCGACCTGACGAAACCGCTCGCCGACGCCGGGCTAATGCAGCAGTTTACTCTGCATGGACATAGCGAAGGGGTCGAGACACCACTGGGCGCGGCCTTGTCGTTACAAGTGGGGAATGATGGGATTATCGGGAGAAGGGTATCTGTGCGGCAAGGTGATGAATTATTGGCGGACGGAATTGTCGGGTTTAACTTCTCGCCAGCGGCTGTTGCTGCTGGGCTTTAGCTTGTGTCCTCTTGAGGATGCGAAAATCTTGTGTATTACGGGCGGCGTTTAAGGGCTTGGACATCAATATGGCCTGATGATTAGGCATTCAACCGAACAAGGCGTCAGTTTTTATTCCAGTTGGTTGAGATTAGATGACTGGCATAGATTCATGGAATACCACGGCGTCAGGGAAGTGACGTATCAGTCTTGGTGCCGTTCCAGATGCTCACCGCCAGAATGAGTTGCCCATGTATGGGTCCAGATCTTGATGCTCCTTCCGTCTAAGAACTGATGAAAATGCCAAAGCAACGCCAGAAGCAAATGCAGCAAAAGAGCATACACTGTTCACTCCCCGCACAAATTTTGTTTCCTAACGCAGCCCCTCGTCCCAGTCCGACCATCGCCTCACGACCTCGTCAACCTCTGCCACCGCGGATCTTGTCGCCTCCACCTCGAACCACTCGCGGTGCTCCCGCCCGCAGGCCTCACACTTCTCACGGTCGGCGACCCGCAGCCCGCGGCCGGCCAGCTCGATGTGCACGAGCCGCTCGACCTTGTGACTGTGCGGCACCTTGCGTACGGTAGGGTCCCCATCAGGGCCGGGGCTGCCGTTGTTCCCGCCGTTGGGGGCCGCCCCCGAGGGCACGTAGGGGTAGTAGCGGACCAACGAGAGGTTGTAGCCGCACTGACGCTGCCACTCATTGAGACGGCGATGGACGTTATTGGCGCGGCCAATTTTGAGCAGAATCTTTTTCTTGGTCGTCTTCTTCTTTCTCTTGTCGCCGCGCTCGTCTTCTTCTTCATATTCCTCCACCAGGTCGCGGGCAAATGAGCTCAGCACGTCGCTGGGTCGGCGGCTGCGGCTCCTCGGTGTGGATGGAGGCGCGAGCAGCGAGCGGGCTGCTTCGGCAGGTGGCGTAGACGGCTCGGACTCCGGGGTCAACCAGAAAATGTAGATGTATCCGGCCTCGTCTTGCTGCGAGATAGGTTTTGCGAGCTCGGCTAGGAGTTGGGAAGCTGTTTGCGGAGGGGCGTCGTGCGGGATCACGGACATGAATTGGCCCGCCTGGGAGGCTTCGGAGCCGGGCCGGGAGTGACGTCCTGGGGACTGAGCCGACGAGCCCGGTCGTGGCCGTGATGGAGAGGGCGATGCTAAATGCGGATTGGAGAGCTTGCTGGTTGGCCGCGGCGGTGTGGATACCGACGGCGGCTGCACCGGTTGCGGTTTCGGGCGCGGAGGAGGGTCAACCTCGCCAACAGAGATGCGGAAGCAGCAGCAGAATGTGATCTCCTTTCTCGGCTTCGGGCGTGCCATCTGAGTTGGGCGTTGCTGCCCGCTGCCACCCGGCCGGCCTGATCCCTGCTGCGGCTTCTCAGATTGGGTGCGGCCGAGCCCCAGCCGTTCGGCCAGAGTATCCAAGCTAGACCGTTCCTCGAGGATGGGCGTATGGGATATCCTAGGACCTGGGCTCGACTGTGTCGAAGCGCTCGCTTGGTCCTTGTGCTGCCAGCAATACAAGCTCTCGTCGCTGGGATAATCGGTGCGAATATTGGCAGGCCTAAGACGCGAATTGCCCGCGGGGGCGTCTTCTGCAGCGATCGGGCGCCGGCAGGGGCGGCCGCTCGACGTGACGCCCCTACATGTCGTCGACGGGTTCTTGGAGTCGGAGCGGCCGATTCGAGCCTCTGGTGTGTTGGCGAAGAAGGGCATTGCAGTCGGTCTGGATGAGCTATTGTTGACAAAGGGGAAAAAGTCGTCAAGGAAGCCCCAAGATCAACTATGGAGGAAAAAGGAGTCCCGTTCTCCAGGGCAGGAGAACCGGCGCGTTAAACCGCGACCAACAGCGGTGGGCCTCCATTTTGGGCGCCTGGTTTTGGAGTGTGGATGACTCGGGCGCATCGGTTTCAGGGGCCTGCCTGGGCGGGAGTGGGCGGCTTGGCTCGAGTCGGTCGCGAGACAGCGTGGCTTAACGTGGGGCTGCCCAAACACAGCCACGAATTCTTCGGTTTTCGGATCGCAAAGTCGCCGGTGATTGGTTCAGCCACGAATTTTCACTTTTTCGTTAGCCCTCGTTGGCAACCGGACAGCCTCAAATTACGTTGTGAATCACTGGCACCTTGGCAATGGTTGTCTCAGGCCACCTTCAAACACGTGGACTGGTTGCGTTGTTCGCTCCTCCGGGGAGTCTTGGATCAAGTTGCACCAACCCAACGACCGAGACCAAACCCCTGACAATCGGGCTTTCGCTCTGCCCATTATGTTAGCGTGGAGTGGCTAGATGGTGAATCAGGTACATAGTAGACAATCGCCAGCATGTAAATATCCTGCCCTTCCTCCACCCGCCCTTCCTCTATCCGCCCTTGTATTCTTTGACCTCAGGTTGAGAAGACCTGTCCAATTGAGATCTCGCCGCGTAGTTCGCCTCATGATAGTTGAAACCCACCATCGTGCACTTTGCCTGGCAACCACGTCTGTTCCTCCCGGAGTCAAGGCGCGTAGAGAGTGGAGCAATCAATTATCAACCTGGAGCACTTGGGAGTTACTAGCAGATCGATTCGATACTGCCTTTGGTGAAGGTGATCGGCGCCCGGTTCAAATCCACCCATATCTCGCCACCATTTTCATACACTGCCGCTCGAACCATCGTTAAGTCCTCTGGTTGCTCTTCAGCAAGTAGAGGAACGCCTCGGCAAAACAGCAAATATCCAGTTTTGTGCCTACAAGGTAGGTACGGCCTAGTGAAACCATACAAAATCCAGGCTGGGTATCTGAGTAGCGACTCAAAAAAGAATATAGAAAAGAAACAAAACGCCACACTCGCCCGCAGAAATCAACGATTCGTCAACCACTTCTGGCACATAAGGGGCCTCTGGCATCAACGGACATACCACTGGGGTCTCACTCAGGACCGGACATACTCATCTTCATCGACAGACCACGCAGCCATAACATCCCTTCTGTCCTTCTTCCCCACGACGACTTCCTCCACTGGGGCAGGGCGCGCAGAACCTGTAGCTACCACCGTCGTACGACCAGATGGGGCATCAAACGGCGCGTCTGCGTCCGGATCATCGCGGTACCTGTCGCGCTCTGTCTGCTCATCGTCCACAAACAGGCTGGCATCCTGTTCCCGTCCTCTCAGCCAGCTCGGGACCTTCCAATCCCGAGCGCCCTTCAAACCGGAAAATTTGGGCACACCAAACTCTAGTAGCGATGGCCGAGGAAACGAGGGCGTGTTGATGCGAGGCAATGATACCTTGGGCCTCGAAACAGTCTCGTACCACGGAATAGGTGGCAAAGAGTCCGGCCGCAGTCGGCTGCCGCAATGCGGGCAGTCAGGGGGAACAACGCGCCACGCCGTGTACTCTACCAAACGGGGGATCGCCAAACCGGCCACAAACTCGCGTGCCGCGAGGTAAAGATGGATCAAACTATTACTGAGTTAGCCAGAACTCACAGGCCTCGAAAAACGCAGATAGATAGACCCACAAGTTAGCCAGCAGCGGTACAGTGCTGTAAGCAGCGAGCATGGCCAGCTCGGGCCGCCTGTCGCCAGTCTTACCCGTCCGGATCCAAGTAAACACGAGCACAACCATCAAGGATGCCGCGAGGACGGCATCCACCACGAAGACCAAGATCCGGTGCGTCAGCACCGACTCGCCGTTGCCGCCATCGACCTCATCCTCTTCACTATCCTCCGGCCCGATCCCACCTCTTCCCTCTGCCGCCTCTCCCCCCTCGCTTTCCTCTCCGCCCTCACTCTCCTCCGCTGCAATAGCACCAGCGGCTGCGCCTACCAACCCCTCCAAGTCCTCGCGCACGCGCCCACCGCTCCGCCGCCTGCCCTTTCCCTTTAGCGAAGGCCCTCTGCTTTTGCGCCCCCGCCGAGAGCGGAGCAGCAGGAAGAGAGATGTGCCCGCAGAAAAGAAGAGCGGGACAAGCCCAAGAGCCGGGACAAGGTCATGGGAAAGCGCGCCGTGGGTGACGCACAACGGCAGCGCCGGAATGAATGTGAGGACGGCCGCCGTGCGGACGAAGGGGCTCGGGAGAACGGTTGCTGGTGATATCATCATGGCACCCCTCGTGGCTGGCATGTTCTGGAAAAATGGCCACGGAAATGCTGCCTTAGGATGTGCCTCAATTGTGCCTGGCACAAATGGCGGTGAGGTTGTTTTGGTGAACCTGAGGCAACAGATGGTGGAAACGCGCGGCACGTTCCTTCCCGTGACAGCTTCGCGTTGGTGGGGGTGGCTGGGAAACCACTCGGGTGGTCTGTTGCTTGGCTCACCTGCCGGCCACGCGCGCTGTCTTCCAGAAAAAAAAATTGCCACACAGAGTGAGGCTTAACTTGAAATCAAGGCCAGCAATCGTGAGTTTCTTTCGCTTTGTTGCCTAGGTTTGATCGAGTGGGGTTGGCGCCTGCCCTCTCATCGTTGCCCAATTACTGGCCGGAGATGAATCAACCAACCACGTGTGGAGCACACAACAACGCTCCTGTCTGTCGACCATTTCCAGGTTCTTACGTCCACGCTCGCGATACCTACCTTCCCAGGCACCTAGGTGGCTTGCAAAGTAGGAAATCGTGTAGGTGGATCACTTTACCCTTAGGCTTGAGTCACGCTCCGTAGGCAGCGACAACATGTTGGCTCATTTCTAACTTGTTTTATTTACTGCCGCCACCCTCGTCCTGAATTAATCCGTACAGGCAGTCGGGTAACGTTAGCATTGGTTGCATTGTTTCTTGGTTGTTCCCTTCGCATCTTGAGATTCAGGGGTCTGAACTATAATATCGCGACGATAATCCTGCTAGTTCAATATCAGACCCGAGATTTACAGGTTTCCTTTCGAACTCGGCCGACATTACTCAGAGCGACGGGCAGCCGATCACGTTCTTGACGGTAGACGACGAATAGTTGGTCAAAACCACGCGATCTCCTCGTGGCCAGCTTTCGCCTCTGCAAGCTCAATTCCAGACCGCAGCACATACATCATGCAGCTCCCCCAACTCAGCGTCCCGAGCTTGAACCAGCCTATCTCTCGTCATCAAGTAGACAGCATGGTCTTTGACACGGGATCCCCAGACATTAAGATTTTTGACCCTCACGGTGACCTGAGATTGATCGTTGGAGAGCACGAGGCCGTTTTCCAAGTATGCTCGCGCACCCTTGCCCGCTCGTCGCCAGTTTGGGATACGTTTCTCTATGGACCCTTCTCCAGGAGCAAAGCACAACAGAATTCAGAAGTCTGGGAGGTTTCGCTCCCTGGTGACGACGCCGATGGTCTCAGCATTATCCTCTGGGCCATACACTACAATCTTGGGGCGTTTCCCCTTAAACTCACTCTTGATCTGTTGTTCCGAATTACAGTGCTAGCAGACAAGTACGACATGATTGGAACTCTGAGGCCATTCTGGGGCGGTTGGCTCCGGGAATCCTCCCGAGCATTCAAGGATGAAGATGAACCGATGATTGAACAGATTTGTATAAGCCACATACTTGGAGCCAAGGCCAACCTGGTCGGCATTGTCGCCGACCTGATTGACATAGCCTCGGTCGATGACGCCGGTCAGCCGGTGCTTCCTGATGCAAAAGGGCTTCACTACCGCTTTGAGGCAGACGAGATTATCAAATCGTTGGATATATTGGGTGCGTGCTTCGAATCCGGATGCCTCTTCCACTTCCCTCTGAGTGACAATCTTAATGGTCGGTTTTGACTAACTTGGACGTTATCAGAGAAAGTGCGACAAGTGCGGCCCGCCGCGCTGAACAAGATGTTCGCACCGATACAGAACGCAATGAACACGCTCACTCACAGGGCCGCAGCAGAGTGTCATTGGGAGGACTTGTATTTGACAAAGTTTGAGGGCGTCGAAAATTCCACACGTCTGACCCTCTCTCCTTTGGTTTCTACCTATATTTCGGTCAGAAAGCTCCTCCGGAACACTCTTTTTAGGTCTGGAACCGGGGTGGGCACAACGGGCTCACCTCACGAAATGTGTAGACCTTGGAGCATTGGCTACATGCGAGACTACTTGAACGAAGCCGACGAGTTTAAAGAGATCGAGTCTTTCATCTTAGATTCCGAAGAATACTCGAAGAGGGCGGAAGCGTCCGGTGTCGACACGCAAGAGGATTATAGGAAGCTCCAACTGTCGTTCCAAACGTGCTCACGATGTAATCATCGTGTACTTTGCACAACACAATGAAAAAGGAAGTATAGAACTTACAAGCGCGTGGCTGAGTACCTCCAGGTCGGGGTACCGCCTGGTTGAACTAAAGTTGTTGATAAGAAGACTGTGCTCTATTACTCGACTCGATATGAGGGGACTTCTAGTTAGATTTGACCGCGGAAACTGAGCGTCGCGTTGCTCTTCAGTTGCACACAACGTAATCAGCGGGCGCTATGAGGCTCCGGTACGAAAATAGGAACCACAAACAACTTTGCAAGGATTGCACCCTCGCACGCCCGCTCGCTTTCCGGGAAATCGGATGGGATCGACTTGTGGCGAACCCACGTTTGCGAGCGTTGAGGATGATTCCCAGAGAGGTGGATACCTAGCTGTTTACACCACCCGGTTCCTGAGTGACATTCGAAGGGGGCCAACCAAACCATTCTTCCTTGCCTTACTTGTTTTGAGATGCTAGGGCACGTCACTGACCCGTTATTGAATTGAGCTGATGCCTTTAGCGGATCTGACATTCCATTTTCAGCGTGTGACTTCTTTTTCCTGGACACCCTTCTAGGCCGTATCTTGATACGCTGGTGCAGTTCGTCACGAATCTTGGTCTGATTGGTCTCATTTCGCCCCATACTTCGTGGAGGTCAGGATGACAGGGCCGACGACGGGGATGTCCGATCCGCACTGGAGCCCTCGTCGTCGCCGTCAGATCCGAGCCGCATCATCGAAGGAGACGGAACACTACTGCGAAGCGGCAGGCTTCTGTAAATAGGGATGTAAATGGCGCATGATGGAGCATTCCTTGCGCAATGCCGAGATCCGTCCCAGGTCGAACACTATATTCCTTGTGGCGATCCGCTGTCAAGGGGGACACTCTTCGCATTTGCGTCCCACTATCACGCGAGCCATGGGATTCCGTTGATTGCCCATTCCGCGCGGGCACGGCCTCATCACGGGGATCGGCGCCGGCACTGGGCCGCAACACTTCATGCGCAGACGTGGTTGGCACGGTTGGCCCGGGCGCTCTTCTTCCTTGTGCACCGTTCCGGAAGGACGTGACCAAGAGTTGTTTAGCGCGTCTGCTTTAGATTGGGTGCCCAGCCGTGCTGACAGCGGTCTTGGCCCCAGCACCCCGGAGATCACTGTATATTTTGCGGATAAACGGCGCGCCACACTCTAACCCCCCAGCGGCTCGATATTACCCGGCACTGTTAAACGGGCCGGGATCGCAAAAACCTGGGGAAATTCAGGAATGCCAGTGCCGGGGACCATCTGCGGAATGACGCGCAGTGTGTGGGGGGAAACGCGGCGCCCGATATAATGGCCAGTGTCGCACTGCTTCCCTCGCTTCCACCTTCTTCACGTTGGTGGTTCAGGAACGCCCGTCTCTTTCTCTGACCAGACCCTCGTGCTCCCTCAAGCTTGCGACTTTCATCATGCACCGCACGCTCGGTTCGATCGCCGTGCTCGCCGGTGGCGCGGCTGCCCATGGCGCCGTGACCAGCTACAATATTGCCGGCAAGGACTACCCTGGGTAAGGACTCGATGAGGGAGGTAATGAGAAAGGTGGCACCCGTGGCTAACACGACGATTCTGGCAGATACCAAGGGTTCAGCCCAACCGGCGAGGACGTGATCCAGTGGCAATGGTCCGACTACAACCCTGTCACGCAGGCCAGCGACCCCAAGCTCCGCTGCAACGGCGGCACTGGCGCCGCGCTGGCCGCCACCGCCGCCCCCGGTGACACCATCACGGCCAACTGGTCGCAGTGGACGCACTCCCAGGGCCCCGTCCTGGTGTGGATGTACAAGTGCCCGGGCGACTTCAGCTCTTGCGACGGCTCCGGCCAGGGCTGGTTCAAGATTGACGAGGGCGGCTTCACCCCCGGCGACGGCATCTTCCTCGACAGCGAGACTCCCTCGGGCTGGGATATCGCCAAGATCGTCGGCGGCGGGGGTTGGAGCAGCAAGATTCCCGACGGCCTCGCTCCGGGTAACTACCTCGTCCGCCACGAGCTCATCGCCCTGCACCAGGCCAACGCTCCGCAATTCTACCCGGAGTGCGCCCAGGTCACCGTCACCGGCTCCGGCACTGCCGAGCCCGACTCCTCCTACAAGGCCGCCATTCCCGGCTACTGCAGCCAGAGCGACCCCAACATCTCGGTAAGCAAGGATTCAAGCGGCAGCTATTATTTTGTCAACGTGCTAACCGCTCACCCAGGTCCCCATCAACGACCGCACCATCCCCCAGGAGTACACCGTCCCCGGCCCCCCGGTCTTCAGGGGATCTGCCTCCGCCAAGGCTCGCGCCTTCAAGGCTTAAAGCAATTGACCGGCTGGTAGTGCACGCCAATGATGGGGTGTTTCGGTCTCGTGCCATAGGCCTCTTTATGTATATCGCATCTGTCCTTCGTCAGAGTATCAATCATATAGCATTTGCCTAGCGTTAGCATGACGTTGAAAGGGAGAAGGCTGTTCTCACAACACTCGAACGTGTATTCTCACGTCGTATCGTACTTTTTCCAGTGAAACTGCACATTAAATTGATATCCGGGGTGGGTAAACGAACAAAAGAGAAATGCTGTCCAACCCGAACAGAAACGAACGAATAGAAAAAAAAAGGTAAAGTACAGGCAAGATGCCATGGCACTTGAACCACTGCCTGCAAAGTTTGGTTCGGTTGCCTTGCCGAAAGCTACCTCTTGGCCTGGCCCCCTACCTTAACCCCGCGTTGTTTGTGCCCACCTCATTTATTCAGGCATCACGACGCGGCCCTCCTTGAGGGCGTTCATCTCCTTTCTGCCGATCGGGTCCTTGCCGTCAAACGTCTTGCTCGCGCGTTCGGCGCTGGTCCAGGTCGTGATGTCGAGGTGGTCGCCGCCGATAGGCGAGCGAGTTTCCTTCGCCCTGCCGCCGCTGAATGAGCCGAAGTAGGCCGTGATGCCGTAGAACTCCTCCTTGTACTTCCTCAGGGCTTTAGCGAACCCGAAGGGACCCCACCTGGCCGGCGCGACGGGACCAGGCGGAACGGGGAGCTCAACGTCGACGTTGGCGGCAGCGTTGGCGATAATTTTGGGCAACTTGTTGGGGCCGGCCAGGGCAATGCGGTGCCTCCGGGAATAGGCGAGGATCTGGTCGTCGAAGTAGTCCGGCACCCAACGCTTCCTATCCTTGGGCGGGCCGAGGAACTCCTTTTCCTCATCCTTGAGTATGTTGTAGTCGCGGCAAGCGCTGGCGAAGCACATGAATAAGCCCATGATTAAGCCCAGATTTTGGATCTCGGAATCCTTCGAAAGGAGCTTGTTGGCATCGAGCAGGGCGAGCATGGACATGAAGAGGCGGCCCACCAACGCAAGGGTCGCGTCAGCGACATAGTGGTCGCTGATCCTGTTTCATCGGGATTTGTAGTCAGTGAGATTGAGTGCTACTCGGAACAGCAGGCAAGCGAGGGGGGCTGAGAAGAGCGCATACTGCGTCACGAAGAGTCCATCACCCTGCAGCCAAAAGGCCAAGGCTTCGCAAATGGCCCATTTCTCTTTGTAGTTTCCGGCAGCTTCTTCGAAATCGAGGATGAGGTTCTGCAAAATTTCCACAACGCCGTACGTGCCATGGTCGTTGAACGTGTACATGCCGAACACGTCCGGGCACCGCAGCGCAAAGTGGGCGGAAAGCGTCAAGTACTTGAGCTTGCCGGCGAACGACACTTTCCAGACATGGTTCGGATGTTCTGAGGCAGGCTTGTTGCAGAGGCATGTTTTGCCATCATCGCACTTGACGGCTTTCCTGTGAAGAGATTTGCGATCGACTTCGTCCCGAAACGGAGCCCGGCACAAGCACAGAAATCTATACGCCGTCAAGGGGTTCCTCGTCTGAATCTTGTAATCAACGTCCACGTTAGCCGAACCAGAAATAGGGGCCCAACGCTTGCTGCGAGAAGCTTTCGCAATCTTCAGTTGAGCATCGTCCCTGATCTTGTCCCAATCAATCTCCTGGGTGGCCTTCGTTTTGCCAGTATTGGTAGTCTTCTTGCTGCTGTTACCAGTGCCTTTATTCGTCATATTTTTAGTGGTGATCTTGCTCGCAGTCGCATTTTTGGTCTTTGAGGTGGTCTCTGTGGTAGTCTTTCTGGCCGTGGCGGTGGCAGTCGCGGCATCGCCTGCCGAACGCGACCGCTTGGCGCGGCCGGCACTGGTTTCTGGTGCAGCGCGTTTGGGTGGCATTGCAGTGTTGCAGCCGCACAGTTCCGAATTTTTGGAAGAAGAAAAAGTACAAATCAAACCAAGTTGAAAATGATGACTACGTTTATGCGTTTACGGTGCCTAATATTGTTGACAGCTGATGTCATTGCACCAGATCCCCAGGGACGCGATGTCAGGCGCCGCGGGAGATTGACGTCTGTGTTGTTTTTAAAAGCAGCCCTTACCCTATTCCAGTTAGCGCGCGTCGCTCTTTCTACGCGTAGTCAGCTGACTTGCCCCTTTCAGCGAGAGCTTTGTCTCCGGCACCAGAGTTAAGCCCCAAGTATTTCCAGTAGCTAGTACCGAGGCATTGTTTCTTTACAAATAGTTAATCGACGAGAACCCGGGGAAAAAGGAAAAAAAAAAAAAAAAAAAAACGGTAAACGAGCGATATAATGGCTGATGTTCCTCACTCCCGCTCGTGGTGCATCTTGGAGCACTTAATCACTCTGCGGGGGACCGAGCAAGGATCCCAAGCATTTTATTTTGCTGCCAGATCCATTAACTGACCAAGATGTCCGGGATCATACTTTGGAACGCTGTGTTGTTTAGGCAGCGATTAACCCAAAACCACAACAGAGGCCACGGGTTCGCAAAGGTACGTGCGAATTTGGAATCACATTTCACGCTTCCACGCCGACGGAACGATGCGCAACTTTACCCCGGTGGAGATTTTCATGTGTGCTTGGTGTCTCCGCTCCAACGAATCGTCTGGCCGTATGAGTCTGGCAAGACCGTGACACAAATGGCCAAGGGACCAGATACTCGGGCGTTTGGCCCGCCATGGGAGCGCCAAGCTGCGGGATTTGCGCCACGTCCTGCTTGTACAACAGCTTAGTCACGATGTTGAACGTATGATGTCGTGCGTGTCCTGCATAACCTATGGTATAGCAGTGCTCGTAAACTAGAGGCTGCTGACGGACGGCTTGCAGTTAACCCCTTGTCAAACTCAAGGTCAAGTTCGTCAGGAAAGGTGGAGAATCGCCAGGGAACGTAGCAAAAGATCGGAGGTTGCCGCATTTGGTGAAAAACAAATCAGCAGGACGGAATAGAGAAATAGTCAGCGTATGATATCCATGCTTTCTTCGCATATGCTTGAAGTATTGAGAACGAGACTTAAGTTGGTGATCAAGGGCTGGTGCTGGCTCTCCGTCGCGCCTTGATCCTTCGGCTCCTCTCCGCACGTTGGACATTAAGGGGTTCCGGACATCTTCGTGTATACTCCCCTTCATCACATCAGCAGACAAAACGTCTAATCAAATGACTCGATCACAGGCACCATTTGTATGCCTGAAACAGACCAGTAAGTAGCGAAAGGACGCTTAACTGTCTCGCGGCAGCCAGCTAGTGACGTCGTCTCCTAGTTTGGGTATGTAGCAATCGATGTCGTCGACACGTAAACACTCATAATGATAGGTTGGCCCAGTCGCACCGGAAGCATCGAAGGGCTCCACTGCACTAGGACCAGAGAGCGATGCTTCACATTGCTTGATAGCGCAGGGTGGAACGTCCGTCATTGCGGCAATGGTAAAAAGTGCGTGGGCATGTTCAGCAAAACACAAAGTGTTGCGCTGTCCGACACCTCTTACACCCATCTCGTAGACTGCCCTGGTGAATGCTACCTTAGAGATGCACAATATGGCGGCCATTATTCTGCACTTTGATGCCACAGTTGTCTGCCAGAAAGATTGAAGCTGCCGCGAGGCACAAGTTGGGTTTAGTCTCGGAGCGATTTCGTCGAGGCATTCGGTGGAATGATTTATAGGAATATTAAACCGTCGACCTATTATGGTATAGAATACAAGTTAATTTCTAGTTCTTGACGCTGAGGGGGGGGATAACTTCAAACCGGGATACAAAGCCAAACATTGACCACCTCGAGCAATAATGACCTCCCTGCAACAAACTCGCGTCTGCGCGCGTCAATTGAGTTGTGTCGCAACAACTGACGCGTTGAACATCGGGGATAATCGCGTGTTTTGTTTATCCGGGAGAGTGGACGCAACTGGTCGCCAAATAAGCGAGAAAATCTTCGGAAGCGATTTGAAGCAACGGGGAGTCAGACAGCTTGACAGTCAGCGAGGAGCAAAGAAAGATACATTTCAGGAGGTGCAGGAAAAGAACCCCATGGAGACTTTCCTTTGCATGGAGAGAGCGAGGAACCTGAGGTGGTGGGTCCACAGCTTAGTTGCCCGGCCGGTGTGCTGGAAGCGATACTCGTCGGACCCGGGCAAATTGGAAGCAAGGTGGGCAGCGCCAAATCAGACCTTCAGTGACGCAGCCCAAAAAAGAGCAAAACCAGAAAGAGACTTTCCTTTCCCCTTCATTGATCATGGAATCCATTGTTTCGGCAACCCTCTGGCACGTCGGAATCTAGACGCGCCACTCGTAATTTTTTATGCAGCATTGCTGCACTCCACCTTGCAATCCGCCCAATGCTTACCGCCGGTATCTGCGGCGACGTCTGGCATTCGGCCTTTTGTCCGCGAAACGTAACCGCCCAGGTCATGCCGCAGAGAGGCGTGATGCATCGCATGAATTTGTGGAATCATCATAGTGTGTGAATAGCGTGGAAAGGTCACTTTCGCAATCTGAAATTTTTTTCTCGTCAGCTCTCAGATTCATCAATCGAGCAACGAGCAACAACCTGTCCACGTCATGTCCAGTCAGATTGATCGTCTCCGCGTCCGTGTCCCTTCGAAGAGCCACGGGCCCAATCTGTCTCTGTTCAGTTTCTCGACTAAGGCACCTCTTTAACAGCATGCCATGTCTACCACGTCGCCCTAGACGTTGAGATCCTGTCTCCGTGCCCGGTTGCCTCAAGGCTCGGCCCGCTCGGTGCATCGAGATCCCTGTCGTATCAACCGAATTTTCCTCCCCTATGCAAGAGGAAAGGTCCGTCGCCATGAGACCTGATAAGTCCTTGCATCGGCGGTTCAGCTGTCAGGGGTATTTTTGTGGTGGAGTTCCCGGAACTGAGATGTTTCCAACTATGGTAAGGGCGAGCATGTATCATTATGCGATGGTATGGTGAGAATTCGCGCCACTTGCAGCATTTCACTTTTTACTCCAGTGCATTTGGTGTTCATCGCAAACGCCCATCTGTGCAGAAAAGGAAAGGAGAAACCACGGCCGGTCAAGGGTCCTGGATTAGTACATGTTCCTTTTCAAGCTATCACGGGATGCAGTGTCATCCGGCAGCACTCCCTTGAGCGTTTGGCTTGCGGAAGGCTCCATCATCCAATATTTCCCATTGACACGCTGAATTGCGTGTTTTGCATGCCGCGGATCCGGATCCCTGATGCTCATTGTGCTTCTGTTCCAGGCAGCCAATTCCTTGTTTTATGCCCCGTTGTGTTCCGAACTGCAGGTTGGCAAGTATCTAGATCGCCACCCAAAGAGAGCTCAGTCCTCATTGAGTTTAAAAGAGGGGAGGAAACGCAGGGCGACGTTTATGCAAACTAGTTACCCACTGTGATGATCTGGCCCGTCTTTAGCACCACACTTTGGTCCTTGCCGGCTTTCTCATACTGGGTTGTTTTCTCACCCTCCCGAAGTTGCCGCCCATCCGGCTCGAAAATCTGCCAGTTTCCGTTCTTAGCGCACCTAACGAACACCCAAAGCATTTGGGCTCCCCAGTAAGTTGCGTTCAAGGTATTCGACAGGACCGTGGGCGCAACGAAGGGAAAACCAATTGAATTCGGCCCACATGCAGGACCGACCGCATTGAGGCGGTTGATCACTCGTGGCGAGACTGGATGGCTGGATATAGGAACTATAAAGAGGTCACAGGTCAACCAAATTAAGTTTGTTGATGACCTCTCACCTTGACTTGTGAGATTGTACGAGTTGCCAAATCGCAGGAACCTCCAAAATGTGTGAGTATCCTCCTCCCATACCCGCTTGCCTGTGGCAGTGCGTGAGCTGAGAAGGGCCGATACAACCTGAATAGCAGCCGCCGACTCCAGTGAAGGCTTTCCCAATGACCTTCGAGGCATTGGCTCGTGGACGGAATGCGTCCCGAGCGCAATTGCCGTGCAGAACGAGACCACTGGCGGGTTTGATACTGCACTGGCAGCACCATTGTTGGGTCAGTCTCAGAAATGAGCCAGCTTCCCGTTGGTTTGGCCACTCGGGCGTTATTCGCAAGGGTTCTGACTCCCCACCTCTCTAGCTACCGGCACCATGGGCAGCGCTGAGGAGTCAGTGCATCATGGACGTGGTTTCGGTGTGTGCCCGCCCTTGGGTACCGCTGCACGTTCATTGCCTGCAGCGACCACAGGAGGGGTGAGCACCAAGCGCTGCGCTCCACGGGTTGCCGATAACAATCAAAGCAATCTCCCATACTGCTAAAACGGGTGTTGCACGGACATTAACAAAGCTGAGGCAACTTCCTGCTGGAGCTGTGCCCATCTGGGTCCCCGTCTGATAGCGTTGAGGAAGGAAAGTGTGGCACTTTTGGATTCAATGGTTGGTTGAGGGAAGCAGTGAGAGTGGAGAGCTTACAAGCGCCCCCGGATCTAAAGCGGCTGGCAGCCAATCATATTGATTGCTTTGTTTTAATATGAATCCAGTCTGGTTACACACATCATTTAGTCACCTTCGTTCGCCTCACAAACTCCTGTTTTGGGTTTTGTTTCTGGCCTCGTAGCCGAGGTGCAAGTCCAACGTCCACGGAACGTTTGCGAGGATACTGCTTAAGCGCTGCAAGGCCCCCACAAAGCTCTCGGCCCGTCAGCTTCGGCTTGCTTCTTTTTTTTTCGGAAAGAAATTAGATTGCCTAATCCATCTCGCCGCGTTTTGCCTTCCAGTGAAAAGGGCCCCCGTTTTGCGATCATCATTGCTCAGTTTGAAGCATTTTCTGCTGTATCTTATCAGTGATACTCTCAGGTGACTGAACTAGCGAGTGCTGGAAAGCAACCGGTCTTCAAATAGTTAGCTTGCGTATGTAGCTGTAAGTACCAACTACCTCGTCGACACTCCAAATGTCCGAGGTCAGCAAACAGGAAGCCATCTGGGGTGAGTCACAGCGTGTCCGGTCCCTCAGGATAATGAGTGCGCTGTCTGTTCCACGTTCCTGTCATTTGTGTTTGTTCGCTGCCTTCTAAAGATGAATTGGTCGAGCCTCAGGGGCACATGTTATCAGAGTAAGTTGCCAAGGCAATCGGCGACTGCCACGGCATTCTTTGGCCGCTGGAGCCTGGAGATGCGAGTCACATCATGCTCAAAACCTGAATTCGGAAATTGAAAAAGTGCAGCTTGAGGCCAAGAAGGCAGTTCCGGCTCCCACCCCCCCTTCTCACCGCCCCCGGTCAACAGCTTTGCCCGACGACTTTTCCATTCGACAGTCCTCCATCTTTGTGTTTGCTCTGGTGGCAGAGCCCCAAATCTTTTTGAGTTATTCAACTTCTCCAGCGTTCTCAGTCAGTCGGAGTGGCTTTCTCTTCCCACCTCCCTAACATTACCCCTTTTCTTCACCCCTTTACTTCTCTCGACGACGACATTATTTGATGAAGTACACATCAGCACACTTCTGACAACTTGGCTCCATTTTTGTCTAGGTTCTCGCCCTCCACTTTCCCATTTTCTCCGTGCTTCTTCACGTTGGCCAACGCTAATCAATGTGAGAGCAGCGCGGTAACAGCCAGAGACCGACCGATGCGCAGCAAGAGGTACCACCTATTGCAACAAAAGAAACATAATTACGAACAACATCTGAGAAAGTCTCGTCCGCATCTCAGCTCTGCCGACAAACACTCCGCACATTGAGTGCAATCCTTCTGTATTGACGGCTACTTACGCGCCTTTGTTAACCGCTGGATCTCGAAACTCTTAAACCTCAGCATCAACTGCCGCTCCTTGCACTCGCACACGACGTACGTCTCCCACAGCACACCACAGCTATACCAGACCTGTCGTGAAAAATGGTATCCCAACGGATGCAGTCGGCACCGTTACGGAAACGGCCCTGTCTCAAAGTCACCTCTTCAGTAACCCTAAACCTGGACATCTGGTATTATCATGGAAGGGATTTCGACTCATTGTCACGTCTATTAGCTGGCTTTAATCGACGTAACTCGCTTGACGGACGGTTGTCTCGTCATCGCTCCCGTGGCTAGGCACACTACTGGACAAAACATCGATAGAACAAGAAAAAAAAAGATATAAGCTGAACTTCTAACTCCGTCTGGTACATACGACCATAGACAGTAGAAAGCTCGGGATCCCGTCCGCTCTCCCCTAGATAAGCTACTGATCGTGGGATTAGTACTCAGGTCGGTGACGACTGGGGAATCCCCCGTGTTGTATGTTTTTGATGTTTTGATCTCTTTTCTTCTTCTGAAGTGCGTCTCCTTGCTATCCAAAACTAAGCTCACTGCGAGCTTCGTATTACCAAGTGGCCCCTATTGCCCGCAGAATTTGCAGATGCTCAGATACTGTAGCTAATTAGAAGTTGCAGCGCCTCTGCAGTTGATGTCTTCGGGAGAAAGGTCCAATCCGGCGTCTTTCTTTTTTGACCACCATGCCGTTTCCCCGGGAAATCTGTTCGGGGAATCGGATCTCTCCCATGTGGGGGGGTACATGTATTATTTTGCTCGACCGTTTTTAATGTTAGACAACCCTTCCCACGAATCTTTGAAGCGATACCCGTCAGCGTTGTCCATCTTCCTGCAGGTGGATACTCGGTTTTCGTTCCTATTAACGATGCTGAAGCCACCCGTCGGGTTTGCTGGCCTCAGATTTTGCATTACTAATGCCTACAACGGCTGAAGCGGGTTGTATTCAAATTATGAGACAAAAGGTACTCAAGTCTGTCTCTCTCGAAGCAATTGGGCGCCCAAACTAGTTCCACGCCCGTTGTGGAATTAAGGGTGCCCCTTCTGGTCCTGTCGGGTCTTTTGAGCCTGCAGGCTCTTCTCTTTTTCCAGCCTTTGGCCCCCTATTCGGTGAACTAGACCCGTGTGACTATTTCATCCACAGTCTTCGAACTGTCTATGCCTCGTGTATAAAGAAGGCTCGAGAAGGACGAACTAGTCAGCTAGCTCCGCTGCTTCATTGTCTTTCAGCGTTGCGCAGCTCTCGCTCTTTCGAACGTTACGAAAATTAGCACCCCATCATCAACTAGCAACCATGTGTATGTTCTTCTGTTGCCGCTTCCCGGCCCGAAGGTGTTCAGTTATGAGAGCTGATTGAGACGTTCAGCTCCGAGATTGGCAGATGGCCCTGTTGACGCGTTCTTGCGCGGCATTGGCATATGGGTAGAAACGACACCTGGGATCCTGGTCGGACCCGTTCTGATTATCATCATTGAACCTACATCATGTACATCCCTCCCATAAATTTTCAAGTTTTTTTTTACCGTGTTGACTGTCATTAGCCTGGGCATCACTTGACGCCGAAAATCTCAACGAGGTACTTCTGGAGTACTGCCCTCCCTGGTCACCGGTCCGGGCTCACTACAGGCTCGGATACGGCTGGGATGATAACTGGTACTGGCTCGACACGCCCGAGGATGTCCCCGTCAACGGACTAGGCATGGTCACGCTTGGGAACCTCGCCTGAAAGACAAACCAGATCCGATTGACCAAGCGGATGCGGGTACATACAAGCGCACTTCCTAGGAGCGGAGGGCATAAATCATGATGGCTAGGGGATGTGGGTGGGGTTACTGCTGTGTTGTGACTAGCGTATATGAGGCTGATAGCTCGATAAATCCGAGCCCACTCATCGAATATTAACACTGAGGCAAGTTTCTCCCAGCGGCCTTCTCAAGCTAACACACCGCATACGTTTCCCATCTTGGCGCCTGGGCAACGGGGAATTCGCCGCATTCGGATGCTGTGAAGGGAAATTGTGGGACTAGTATCCCAATTAGAGCTCAGGACAATGACCCAACTGGCTCCTGACATGTGTGTCTCAAAATGGTGTGAAAATCAGAGCTCACCCTGGGCTTGAATGTCATCAAGCTAGTTTCAGACAGGTGCTTTTCTCGGCAAGCCGCATCCGCCAGGGTAAGACACGTCAGCCGCTTCGACAACGTCAATTCGGTCGAGGCGCAGTGTAGCGCGTACCCCTGTCCGAGCGGGCATACTGTACAATCTCGCCCAGCTCGCTCCAACACTATGTACTACGCGGTAGACGGGAATTCTCACCTAAGCAAGAACGTATCACCGCTCTTGTGGTTTGCTATAGCCAACCAGAGAGCATTTTTAAGGTGATAAAAGTTCATCCCTCGACGATAACGGATCTGCTCGAAAATCTCTGAATGGGTTTGGCCGTTTGGGGAGACTATCAAGGGCGCGTAGCCTAAAATGACCGCGACATATCCGACGCAAGAGAATGCAGCGTTGTGGGAATCCGGTGAGTTGCTGCAGTAATATATGTAGGAGCATGCTCGCGCGATCAAGTGGCGGACACCCGCCCAAACACGGGGTGGACGTGAACACGGGGTGGACGTGAACAAGGGTTGAAGGTGAACAAGGGTTGAAGGTGAACAAGGGTTGAAGGTGAACAAGGTGCGAAGGTGAACAAGGTGCGAAGGTGAACAAGAGGCGAAGGTGGACAAGAGGCGTGGGTATACAAGGGGCGGACGTGTATCTGAACTGGGAGTAGATGAAATATAAGTCTGGTGTATGCCTGAACAAGGAGCGGAACAGGCGTAAACAAGGGGCAGACATACACCTGGACGCCCAGGTTTGAAGAGCCGCCGATGTCTGAGTAGGACGCACACGGTACGAGCCGCAGCCTTGGGCACCTCCAGGGCCCCCGCAGGTTTCAAGCCACTGAAGTGCCTTACCCACATAGGGGCTGGTGGTCGGCTACCTCTCTCGATTTCCTCGGCCACAACATATATGTGAGTTTCTGTAATCCCGCCGCGGAAATTGGGATTTACGACTGATTTTTGTAAATTTAGGTAGCCCCTGTAAACTGCCATGAAATCGAGTTCAGGTACAGCACCTGCTATAGTTTGACAAGTGAATGGTATAATCACATGCACCTGGCACCACTAGAAATGCAAGGTAGTGGAGTTGCTGTTCCCGTTCAATCTATTGGGCTACTACGTTCCTTCTGTCCTTAACGATTCCCGTATTCCCATCTTGACACTACGAGAATCCTCAAACGTTCTCCTCGAATTGCCAGCGTTCATCGCGTTGACGCCAAAAAATAAAAAAAATAAAAAAAAAATTCAGAATCGAAACCGCCAATCTGAATACAAGTTAAACTTGAAATCTTCGTACCACTTGTGTAATAACAAAACATCCCGGCATGGCACTCAAGAACACATGTACCGCGATATAAGCGATTTTTTCTACCGCCAGTAATTGTCCACCGAGAAGCAATCTGATTTCATCTCTGTTGGCTCAAGCTAAGTCCTATCTAGAAGCAGCTAGCCGTAGCCAATCTGGACTTCTGGTTGACCCATGAAAGTAGACCTTTTACTTAGTTACCGACCTTTCAAATCTGCCAAACCAGTTCTAGCACAATGCCACCACTAAACGCCTTCAATATCGTGCATGCTAGCCTAGTCCAACGCCGAAATCTGCCTAGAACAGCGGCTGAGAAATCACTTCCGACCTGTCACCGCCTTTGTTTCTTTTTTGGTGCTCATCTAATATTACGCTTCCGGCCCGGGCCTCCCATCCAGCCACTTGCTCATGTAGGGCCCGTCCAACCAGTACCCCAACTTGGCATAGTAGCTTCTGACGCCCACCCCCGAAATGACACTAATCTTCTCACTGCCATGCTCTTCCCGCGCGATCCGCTCCGCCTCCTCCATCAACAGTGTTCCAAAGCCCTGGTGCTGAAACTTGCGCGGGTCACGCGCGTGCACCGGCACTGCCATGCCGTACACATGCAGCTCGCGCACCAGGCTTGTCGGCTGGCCGACGAGTTCCTCGCGGAACGTGTACTTGTCGGTGCATTTGCGCAGGCGCAGCAGCGCGACCAGGATGTCCTGTTTGGGGTCCTCGTACGCGAGGAAGGTCTCCCAGCCGCCGTTGGCGGCGTAATCGCGGCGGACGAGCTCGATCTGGTTGGGCCGGATCTTGTGCTTGACCTCGTTGACGCCGACCTCACGTGTGCGCACGTCGCGGCAAGTGGTGCCAAAATCTTTCATACGCGCCAGTGCCAGCTCGCGCAAATTGCCGTTCTCGACGCCCGACGTCACCAGCGGCATGGGGATGTCGCGCTGCACACGGTAGATGCGCGTCCAGGGCGGTACCAGCGCGAGGATGCGCGCCACCAGGTCAATCAGCCCGTTGGGCGTGTAATTCTGGTAGCGCCCCGTGCGCCAGAGCTCATACAGTCCCGTGCCGCGGATGACGAGGGTCGGGTAGATCTTGAGACCATCGGTGCGGAAGGCGGGGTTCTCAAAGTATTCTTTGAACTGGTCCAAATCGCGTTCCATGCCCACATTGGGCAGGTCCGGCATCATGTGGCTGACCACCTTGAAACCGGCGTCTTTGGCGAGGCAGAACGTTTCCGCTACTGCCGCCACCGTGTGGCCGCGGTTGGTGTCGCGGGCGACATCTTCGTAGAGGGACTGAACGCCAATCTCAAGGCGGGTGCAGCCGTAGCGGAGCATGCTGGATAGATGTGGTTGGAGGCAGTAGTCTGGCCGGGTTTCGATGGTGATGCCGACGCACTTGATGCTGCTCTGCTCGCCGGCCCGAACCGCCTCGTCCACGTTCGATGTACCATATCCGCTCAGCGCGTTGTGAAGTTGGGAGATGAACTCGTCCCTGTATGATTCCGGGAGCGACATGAAGGTCCCGCCCATGATGATATATTCGACTTTATCCACAGAGTGTCCGAGAGCCTTGAGCTGGTCGACTCGCCCGCGAGCCTGTTCAAATGGATCGTACCGGGCCCGGATGGCCCGCATCGATGTCGGTTCGTAACCGGTGTATGACTGTGTGCTGTACTCAAAATCCGAATCTGGGCCCCCGGGGCAGTAGACGCAGATGTTGCCTGTGTAGGCGATGTGAGGGCATCGATGTGGTTTGCACATAACCGCCACCACGGCAATACCGGAGGAAGTCCCTGTGAAGCGTCAGCACTTAGTTTACCAGTCCTTCAGAGGGTTCATCTCACGGATAGGTTTAGCAATCAGCCTCGGGAGGATGTATTTCTTGTAGTGTTCGGGCACCGCAGCAATAATGGCAGTGAGTGGCGGCACATTGTTGATCTTGTGCTTCTTCGCGAATTTGGATCGTAACGTGTTGAGGTTGATGTCCTTTCGAGGACGGCTAGGGTCCTTGGACGCCTCATGGTCCTCGATCAACGCGCTGGCGATATCAGCGCAGCATCGGAGGAAGCGCTCATTTTCTGGAGGGAGGTTTGCATCTTTCTTGCGAACCGTCACCGTCACCGTCGTCGTCGCCATCGTCATGAGCAGGGAGGCGAGTCTGTCCTTCTGGATAAATGGACTAAATCAGGTACGTCGTTCGCGGCAGCGTTGTTGCTCCCACAGTTCCCTTTTCCGCTGCCGCTGTTGCTGATGGGGGTTTGGCTTTCTGCGATTTTGGCGGGGCAAAATCACGATAACGCTTGACGTTGGAAAATGATGCGCACGGCAGCCGTGGGCGCATTCAGCCCCACACCTGTCCTGGGGACCAAAGTGGGGCCGAAGGCCGGTGCCGAATCTCGGGCGTCGCCAAGGCCGCGCTGAGCCGTTGAAGCTCATCGGAAAAACACTACCGCCGCCATTTCCGAAGCTGGGTTCCCGACCTGTTCGGCCAATAGAACGGCCACTGTACCCTGCTCGTCAGATCGAGCTCGTTGGTTGGAGCTAGCGACAATTTCGGACAAGACCGCGGTTTGGGGAAGTGACGAAGCCTGCTAGCATCGCATTGAAAACGACAAACTACTCGACCTGGCATCATTGATCCTGCATACGCCGCCTTTTCCTCACTCTGAACCCCACCCCTTCGTTTGCTCTTCTTCTTTGCTTGCTTCAGATACAGCACGATGCAAGCCTTCTCAAGGCAAGCGCGGCCCACGGGCGCTCTTCTGCGACAACTCGCCCGGAGGAGCTACAGCTCGACCTCGTCCCCCTATGCCGCGACCATCAACAACCTCCGCATCAACAGCGACACCAAGGTTATCTTTCAAGGCTTTACCGGCAAACAGGGAACGTGAGTACTATACAATTCCGCTCTCCCCTAGCCTCGATCTCCCTGTGCACGGCTTATCGCGAGTCCGCGATTTGGTGACAACGCGAATCCATCTGGGCAGTGCAAAGATTATTTTCTAATGCATAACGCGACTACAGATTTCACGCGCAACAGGCGATCGACTATGGTAACTCTACCTCAATTCAAGCGAGCGCGGTTCTGGTAGCGTTGAGCGAACGGTATATCTGATACGCGCGATTTGTTCAGGCACCAAGGTTGTTGGCGGTACAAACCCGAAGAAGGCCGGCCAAACCCACCTCGACCTTCCGGTCTTCGCAAACGTCGCCGATGCGGTGAAGGAGACGGGCGCTAACGCGACCGCCATCTTCGTGCCGTAAGCAACCTTCCTTCCACACGCAGTCCAACCGAAACATACCATTCTAACGAGTCGCGAAACAACAGGCCCCCAGTTGCTGCGGCTGGTATTGAGGAAGCCATCGCCGCCGAGATTCCCCTCGTCGTGTGCATCACCGAGGGCATTCCCCAGCATGGTTAGTTTCGGATGGGATATGATAGCATGGGCTCTTTGGGGACGGACATTCTGACACGCGGCGACAGACATGGTGCGCATCACGTCGATGCTGAAGTCTCAGAGCAAGACCCGCTTGGTCGGTCCCAACTGCCCGGGCATCATCGCGCCTGGCCAGTGCAAGATCGGTATCATGCCTGGCTTTATCCACAAGCGTGGCCGCATCGGCATCGTCAGCCGGTCTGGCACCTTGACCTACGAGGCCGTCAACCAGACCACCAATGCTGGTCTGGGCCAGTCGCTCGTCGTTGGCATCGGTGGTGATCCCTTCAGCGGCACCAACTTCATCGACTGTCTCAAGGTCTTCCTTGAGGACCCGGAGACGGATGGCATCATCATGATCGGCGAGATCGGCGGTTCGGCCGAGGAGGACGCTGCCGACTTCCTCCGCGAGCACAACACGGCCAACGGCGGCAAGCCTGTCGTGTCCTTTATTGCCGGCATCTCTGCCCCCCCCGGACGTCGCATGGGTCACGCTGGCGCCATTGTCTCGGGCGGCAAGGGCGGTGCTGACTCCAAGATCAAGGCCCTCGAGTCCGCCGGCGTCATCGTCGAGCGCTCACCCGCCAGCCTGGGCAAGGCCCTGCGTGACGAGTTTGTCAGGCGGGATCTGCTCTAATCCTAGAGCCGGATCTGTAGTATCATTGGGAACGTCATTCGTGCGTTAGCCTTGTACATGACTCTTTTATTTGTTACCAAGTGAACCGAGAGATCAGTAGCGTTGGAAGTGGTACAGTGTGGGGGCACGGAGAGCTATGCTTCTGGGGCAAGGTGAAGCTTGAGGCATTGTCGAACCTATAGACTGGGGGAATTGGTGGTCTGGCATAATCGCTTGTGCATTACGAGCCTCGCATTCTTTTTCCACATGCGCCTAAGCTGCTGTGCGGTTACGTCGTTTGTGTTTCTCAGTACTTTGTTAGGATCCGAGCCTGGTGTTGCAAGTACACGAGGCACCTACGCGTGGACCGCACCAACGAACAGATCTTGACCGACTACCAACTCTTAGTCAGGATGTCAACCGGAGATGTTCGCTCACTCTGGCTTGATGCCAGTTTCCGCAGGCAGCATCGCGGATCAGACGTTGAGCTTAATGATGGACCCGTCACTCCGGTCAACAAGCAAGGCACAAACAGGCAACGATTGCTCCACACTCTATACTTAAGGCTCCGGTGACCCATTTCATGCTTCGCATTCTTGATTTAGTCTAGTCGAAGAGGGGAAAGGGAAGGGAAACGAATAAAAGCATCAAACACCCTGAAATTGTCGCCCCGCCGCCATCCGTAAACTCCTTTCCTAATGCTAAAAGGGACATATATCGTCGGGTTCTCCCCAGGCCAGGTTCCAGACTGAAATGACCAAAAGCCCTGTCGGCTTCCCATGCCCACTCGCCATCAACAATGTTGCCTGACAGGTGGAATGCAGCATAATATCCCCGTTGTCGACTAACCCGTTACTAGGGACAATCGGTCAGCCCCACTACTGCTCACCGAGGAGCCGAGCAGTGATATCGCCCATATACGCTTCCTCCAACTCGTAGTCCTCGCCTCCGTTGCGGTCGATACCCACAAAAATGAAGGCCTCGACCACGGCATCGACATCGAAACCCATGTTGACAAATCGATCAATCAGATCCTTGTTGTAGCCTTTGTATCTGTAGATGAGATAGACCGAAGCCAGTTGTCAGCGCAATTTAGAACCCCTTCATAGATTTCAAGACTGCCGTGTTGGCCTGTATCGCGATTAGGTTTCTGCCAGAAAACGTACCTTGATGGGTCGTCTTTGACTGGTGGCGTCACCGTCTTCTGGTAGTTATGTGTGAGAACCTCCCTCCGCGGCGCGCCAGCGTACTTGACGGCCCAGTCATGTGCCTTGGCTGCAAACTCGTTGGGATGCTCCATCATCATCTTGGCAACCTCGGCGTCTTGCGGATCCTTGGGGTTCGGCGACTCGAGGAGCATGCGCAGCGAGATGAGTGCCATCTTGATTGTGCCGACGGGTGACCATCCGGTGCCGAGCGTGTCAAGGCAGATGGCTCCCTGGTTGACAGTCCGGATTAGCAACTCGCCCATTCACCTGTGGACTTAATGATCCTGCCCGATCCAGTCCCGTCTGCTTCCCTGCATCGCGACAAACCAAACCTACCGTCACACTGCTGACGTTTGGATGCCAGATCTTGGTGTCGAACTTCATGATGGGCGACTTGAATGGATACATATCGGGAATGACAATGTCGATTCGGTACGTGCCCCCGGCGTACGGCGTGTCGGGCGGCCCTGGGAAGGTGCCTTTGAGATGCGTCAGGTCGGAGGGATCGACCGGGTTTGCGAAGACGCCTGAGTTGTCCTTGTCATTGTGGATGTCGGCCAACTCCTTTGCAATCCGGCGCTCGCGTGTGGTGGCCATGACTGTCGACGATGTCCGGAAACGGGCGTCGGGGCCGCTGGCAGTGGTGGTTTTGTCTCTGGCTACGAAGTGGTTGGCGGTGCGGTTCCGCAGCGGCCAGAAGCGAGAAGGTGGGGAGCCAGCAAGGAAATACAAGGTTCCTTGGAGGGGTAAGAGTGCTGGAAGCTGAAGAGGGAAAATGTGGTCTGTTGCAGCCAGGCTTGTGGCAAGAGGGCGGGAACCACAAATAGTTCAAAGTACTGGGTATGCAGGCTTGAAAGTTGATAAATAAAAGAAATCTACAAAATCCAATCGAAGTTCAGAAGCATGACGAGCACCAATCTGGAAACGCGAGGTACGGCGCTGGACCAGGCGTTCAGGTTGGTCTGAGCCTCGCTCCGTCTTTCTCCCGCAGGGCCCGAGTTTCGCGCATGCATGCAAACACTCTGAGAAGGCAGAACCTTGCGGCTTGTGTCTGGGCAGGCGCTTCAGGTCTCAGGTCTTTTCAGGGAGGAAACGCCTGACACGGGGTCATGCAGCAGCCCATTTCGCGCAATGGAGCCGCCTCACTGGCGAGCAGTGGAGGCAAATATGCCTGGGAGCTTTACTCGGTGGTCATTTGATGGACATCTGAGGGGTCGTTTGCCCAGTGAGGGCCCAGAATTTCCATCTCGTTCCGGGTTAGCCACAAGGGTACAATTCAATGACATGAGCTTCCCATGCCGTTCTCGTACTGAATACGGACGTACATAAGGTAAAAATCCCGTACTCCGAACAGAGAGGTATTCCTGTACGCAATACATGTGTACAGTATTCCGTACACTCCCCTATAATGGCACGTGCGTAAGGCTTCTCTGGCGTAGTGCTGGACCCACAAATGATCCGTGCGTCGTTGGCGCGTCGCTCTGCCGCCTGGCGGCTCTCAGCTAGCTCGCCGCAAGCTTGCACTGACAACTACATCACACCCAGACCAACAAGCGCCCACCTTCCGTTGGCATCCACGTCGGGTGTTTATCCATTTCAAATTTGAAAGAATTCACAAGGCACACTTGTTGTGCGGATAACTTTCTTTGCATTCAAACGACAGTTACCCTCATCACTGCGACCGGGGTCGCAGACTGGCACGATGGTACGATTGCAACGCCACTTCGAGAGCCATCGGGCAGTTCCTGACAATGTTCACAGGGTCAGAGTCAATCCGGCATGGGGGGCGGTATGGGCGGAGGGAAAGACGGTCGTGATGATAAGGATAAGAAGGTTCGAATTATCCGATCACCCAGATGACCGATTTTCATCAGTTGAGTCGCCACCGAAGGCATTGCTGACCAACGACCTCGCCAACAGAAGGACAAGCCCAAGTATGAGCCGCCTCCGAGACCTACCACTCGCATCGGCCGCAAGAAAAAGAAGGCTGGCGGCACTAGCGCTGCCGCGAAGATGCCTCCTGTCTACCCGACGAGCCGATGCAAGCTCCGGCTTCTCCGCATGCAGCGCATCCACGATCACCTGCTTCTCGAGGAGGAATATGTCGAAAATCAAGAACGCTTGCGGAAGGCAAAGGCCGCCAAAGACGACGCGGCAGCACCCGCTTCAGAGTTGGAGTCCACCGACAGAATGGCCGACGAGCGCAGCCGCGTCGACGACATGCGGGGCAGCCCCATGGGAGTCGGCACGCTGGAGGAGATGATCGATGATGACCACGCCATTGTTTCTAGCACGACCGGGCCGGAGTACTACGTCAGCATTATGAGCTTCGTGGACAAGGACTTGCTCGAGCCTGGCGCCAGCGTGTTGCTGCACCATAAAACAGTCAGCATAGTTGGCGTGCTCACAGACGACACAGATCCGCTTGTGAGCGTCATGAAGCTTGACAAGGCTCCTACTGAATCCTATGCCGATATCGGTGGCTTGGAGCAACAGATCCAAGAGGTGCGGGAATCCGTCGAGCTGCCCCTGCTCCATCCTGAACTCTACGAAGAGATGGGTATCAAGCCGCCCAAGGGTGTCATCCTCTACGGTGCGCCTGGTACTGGAAAGACGCTTCTTGCCAAGGCCGTGGCCAACCAAACTTCTGCCACATTCTTGCGCATTGTCGGCAGTGAGCTCATCCAAAAATACCTCGGTGATGGTCCCCGGTTGGTCCGCCAATTATTCCAGGTAAGCGATACACAACCATTCTGCTACCACCGTTATGCTAATGTCTGTCAGGTTGCCGCCGAGAATGCCCCTTCCATCGTCTTTATCGACGAGATTGATGCGATTGGTACGAAGCGATACGATTCCACATCGGGTGGTGAACGTGAAGTTCAGCGAACCATGCTGGAACTGCTTAACCAGCTGGACGGTTTCGACGACCGTGGTGACGTCAAGGTCATTATGGCAACCAACAAGATCGACACGCTTGATCCTGCCCTCATCCGGCCAGGTCGTATCGACCGCAAGATTTTGTTCGAGAACCCCGATCAGAATACCAAGCGCAAGATCTTCACCCTGCACACAAGCAAAATGTCACTCAACGAGGATGTCGACCTGGAGGAATTCATTGCTCAGAAGGATGACCTGTCGGGAGCCGACATCAAGGCCATCTGCTCTGAGGCTGGCCTCATGGCTCTCCGGGAGCGCCGCATGCGCGTGCAGATGGCCGATTTCCGCGCGGCTCGTGAGCGGGTGCTGCGTACAAAGCAGGAGGGCGAACCGGAGGGCCTGTATCTGTAGCACGTGTAGCACGTGTGTAGAACGCGGAGTCGACGTCATGGGCTGAGCACCAGCAGAATGCGAATAGACAAGCGACTTTGGCATGAGCATTGCGTGAGCGAAGTAATTGAACCTCTTTCTTCTTGGCTTGATTCGTGTAGCTGTGACCTGACATTCAGCGAGTCTTGTTTTCTATCTAACGAAAACTGTCGAGGAGAGTTCATTGCTTTTAATTGACGTTAAGCCACTTGACGCCAAAAATTGACCTGGAAGCTGTGCGGGCAATTATATGTCGAAGCAAAAGTTAATGGGAACTGTGAGGCTCGAACTCACGACCTCAGGATTTCCAGGTGTGATACACCGGGTCATACAAGCGTATGAGACCTGCGCTCTTCCAACTGAGCCAAGCTCCCTTTGATTCGTTTGTTTTAGAGGCATCAAAATTTAACTTTATAAGCGCTTATTTAGTCAGCCGACACCGCCTAAACACCCATTGCCACCTCTCTCATGCCTGCAATACAAACTAAGTTATTTAACGTAGCCGTTTCCCCAAAGATGGAAGGGCTAATTTACCAGTGATGTCAATCGTCCTTGGATTTTCTTTGCCTCTCAGCAGTGGTTAAACTAAGATCTTGGAGCTCAAAGCAAGGATTAAACTGGTTTAACTAGTAGACAATTTCGTAACACCGAACCTAGCCAACAGACCAACATTAGGCCTTGATTCCCCCTGCCTTTGACCTATCGTCTGTTTTGAGACCTATCTTCTCTCGAGATCTGGAAATCAAGTCACTCGCGTCAAGGAAGGGTTTAACTCTTCTGTGGCGGAGTTTGAAGGGGATCAGCTTCATCAAGGTCCACGCAATCAGATCCATGTCATCTTCCAACCGCTTGAGCTGCTTTCTAGATCAACTGACTGCTACCTTGATATTCTTGGCCGTTTGAGAAGCAATTCGGAGGATAAGAGCTAAAATCACGGTGGTCACTGTTGATTGTCGGTTCTCACTGTATCCGTCCTGGCTCTTGAGCAAGAGATTAATTCTTACGTCTTGAAACTATGTTTTCGCAAATTGAATTCAAGTTTCGAGACACAACTCCGACCATCAAAAAGTCTGTCTGGTGTTCTCTTATTCTTTAGTGGATCATTGAGATCAGAATCTGGGACGGAGTCAACAAGGTCCCCTCCTTGAAATTGTGAATATTTAAGCAATGGTCATGTTGGATCAAACAAGGGCCTAGGTGTGTGGTGACTCGTGGAAAATTAAGGACAGGATGCTGCAAGCCGCCTCAACATTGAGCAAACATTGGCCTAGGAATGTGAGGTGTCACCAAACGGGACATTGCAAACCCCGCAACCTCGGGTGCTTTTGGGGAGGATATATTCTGCAAGAACGAGGAGAGAAATGTTCTGAGGAAGGAACGCACTACACTCCTGCTTCAACACTGAATTAATTGATCCCACTACTGAAAATCTTTTATCTTGTGAAAAACCGTGGAATCGTGGCTGTTGGTCTTCCAACAGGTCAAATATTCAGTTTCTGAAATAAAATCGATGTAACGAACACTCCGCAAGTCAACGGTGGGCGTGATTGATTGTTAAAAAAAAACAATAAAATAAGAGTAACTAACTACTCTAAAATAAATAACGTTAAAATTAAAAAACTTCTAATTAGACTCAGTAAAGTGTTTACTGTGTGTCAAGGCAAACTAGAACGGATCTTTTATGTAAAAACCCCGGTACACTAAACTTGCAGATTGTGAGGTCATTCGGTGTAGTTAATCTGTAGTACGCTCTGCCTTAACGTTTGTCCCGAGCCAGCTCGTGTGATTCAATCTCTGGCTCTCACGAAAATGAACCTGGTCATCGCAGTGTCCCTTCATAGTTTCAATCTTCTATCCAAAACGGTTGCTCAGGCAATGTTTGCAAACCCTAGCCGTTCATTGCTTCAACGTGTTTGGCTAGGTGACACAAAAAGTTCGTTGTCTCGAATTCGAAGTCTGATTTATCGAAGAGGTGCTCCGGAAAAAAAATAACAATAATAAAAAACGCCCCACTAGAGGAAACACGTCACCAATTCCCAATCCTCGATGGGTATGGACAGAGAGGCAAATGACTTATGGAAGATGTTGAACCTGAGCTTTGGTTGTACGTGTAACTAGTTAGCCTGAATGTAATCTGTCGCTGTGTTACCTCCTTGCTTCTTCTACGGTTTTCTTGATCCGACTTTGGTCTGTATCAAGCCAGACAGGCACACCTTCAATTCAGGTCTCCTTGAGATACTAGGCCCTAATATCATGCCGAGGAGGCGTCGACGTCACAAATTGAGCTTAGGAACTAACAATTCCTGATTTCATACACCCGAGAAAAAGGTGATGAAAATACCTAGTGCCCATAGTGTAGTATCGCCAATTTTGTATACGGAACAGATCAAGGCAGGAAACCCTAGGTGAGATCTGCATGCTTTGTGGCACGACTATTACTTCCGAGTCTTCTAGAAGAGATATGCCAGATCTTAACTCCCATGCCTGGTCTTTGGGGTCGAGAGGTGATTTTTCTCTTCTCGTTCCGATACATGCTATATGTGGATGAAAGCCTCTCCATTGTTCACTTCGGACTGCCGACATCTCAATAGATCTTCAGACCCTGCCCAGATTGAAACCTTTACAAACTCCTTACAACAAATATTGGTCTGGCGCAAGCGACCTCTAGTGAATGTCCTTCTCTGTTCGATCATAATATACCACCTGGTTTGCAATCTTCGAGAAGGTAGCTTCGAGCCGGTTGCATCAACATCCATGTCCTCAAAAGCTAATAATAGACAGGAAAGGTGGCTGAGAAACTGGAGTCGGTCCCCAGTCTACTACACGACCGGTTCATGATCAACAACTCTCTTGCATTCAGGAAACCACTCTCGAACCGGGTACGCAATTGTATCCATCACCAAGATACCCAGATGACGATCTCAAACCGTCATGGTGCTTGATAATTATACCAAGTACATATTGCCCTAGCCCGTAGTTCTTGGCTCGTTTCACAGGTGCAACCTCGGACAGTTTGTGCACGTTTTTGCCTGGTCACTGCAATATTTTAACATGACAGAACCGAGAGATCGTTTCACCAGCCCACCCGGGCTTATCCCCTTGCATTCACCCCTAGCTGGCGCTGGTAGGTATTATGGTCATTTATTCAGCATGAGCGGGGCACTGGGTGAGGCATTCGGCGGTCATGTCGAGAGGCCTGACTGTATAGTGCCTCTGCCCAACAACATCACGAAGCCTTTCCACCAGCGCCGGGTATTTCGTTTGTGCTTTCTTCATCCCATGCAACCTCGGTCTCCATTGGTTGATCTCATGTATTTATGAGGTCCCAAGCCTGGGACGCACAGTGAGTCAGATAGCCATTGCCTATCCCACCATCCACGCAAATGAAGTTGATGCCCTGAACCACCGCGCCAATCTAGAGTGAAATCGCATAAAGGACAAGGAGGTGTGCGAACTGGCCACTATCTCTAGTAGCCGAGGGCCTGGAGAGCCTCCGTCGTCTTGGTGTCGACCTTCGCCGTCTTCTTCGCCTCGGACAGCTGCCTCGCGGCCAGCTTCTTGCGCTCGTAGTAGGCGGCACCCTTGGCCTTGCGCCTCTCCTCGAGCCTGTCACAGCGTTAGCATTTCGGTGTGCACCGATGCGCATGAGCGCAGCTTCAAAAATCCCATATTGTACACACCTCTCGACAACATCCTGGTACTTCCAGCCGACCTCGTGGCTGAGACGGCCGACAGTGCAGTACTTGCGGCCGGGCTGCAGGCGCAGGACACGGAGGGCCTGGGGAACAACCATCTTCTTCTTCTTGTCATACGGGGGGGGAACACCCTCGAAGACCTTGAGGCGCTCAAGGGCAGCGGCACCGCGGGCAGTCTTGTGGGGGATCATGCCGCGGACGGCCTTGTAGAAAATGCGGGAGGGGGCGCGGAAGTGGAAGGGACCTGTGGACAGTTAGAATCCAGAGGATCGCAGAGTAACCGATCGCTAGTGTTCGACTCACCACCGCGGGTGGGGTTGTACCGGGTCGCCTTGCGGAGGTAGGCGTGGTACTTGACTGTGTCCGGTTGTTAGCCTTTTGTCCATATTCCCGCCGCCTTGCGCCGTTTGCCCAGCATCGCAGATAATAGTTCCATGTTGCTCTTATGATCCTCCCTCCATCGTGACAACCCAGAAATCCCATAGAGCGTAAGAATAGAAGGTGGTACGTACGCTTCGCGCGGAAGAACTCGCCGGAGATGTTCAGGGCCTCGCAGCGGACAACAACAATCTTCTGGCCGCTCAGAAGCTGCTTGGCGACGATGCTGGCCAGGCGGCCAAGCAGGTGGCCCTTGCCATCGATCACGACCTGTTGTAGAACGCTGTCAGCAATCCAGCGGTTCCAAATTCCGTAACCTCCCAAGTCATGCTGTCGCGCAGGCACCCGTCGGTATCGTTGCTCGTTTCGTGCTTGCATGGTGATCTTCGGGTGGCCGGCGCTCGCGCAGCTTTGAGGTGCTTCAATTGAGAGAGGACGGGGGGCGAACGTACCACAGACTCGAACGAAGACATTTTGGCGTGATGACCTGGGCTAAAAGAAAGAAAGAAAAGGTTGATCAGTCACACTCCGGCTGATCGAGTAGCAGCTGGCTGCTTCCTTACCCTTGTGATGGTTGATGGTCGTTCCTCGACTTTTTTGTGTGTGCTGAAAATTGGCCTTGGTGCAGTCAACCCGGCGAAGATGCGCTAGGCCGGATCCGGATCTGGTGGGGTCTGCAACGGAGTGCTGACTGTGGCCTCAGGCAACGAGAGATAGGGTTAGACCTACTGCGCCTAAATGGGTGGGGCCATTGCTTCCCCGGATTCACCAGCTGTTTGGCGCCCCGGCAGTCGAGCCGCCAGCAGTCCCGTTATCTGCTTCGGCTTGCTGCAGGTTATCATCGACACCTTCAATATCATCGCTCATATACTGAGAACATCTCAAGCCTAATTTCCGAGGCGCTGCAGTTGCAGCACCAGAAAACAATTTTATTATGTGATTATGAGAGGAAATGCCAAAGACATTCAAAGGGAAATGGCACCTTTAGTCAATGCTCTTCGACGACCTCAAGAAACCTCTCTTCAATGAAACACTCTTGATGACGGACATATGTCGATAGGTACGGGAATGAAGCAACGGGAGTTCGCCATGCACAACGAATCCATGTACTGGAAGTGCTGGAAACGAACAGGTCAAAACAGCTGAGAATTGGGGGAATAGCCAACTGCGTTCATAGCAGAGACAATGGCCGACAAGAATTCTTCATACCGAACCCTTGGCCTTGTCAAGATCTGCCATGATAGGAAGCACCTTCGCTAACATCGCTTTCCGCACGCCCCTGGCGCCTTGTTCTGCGCTTGCGTCGATCTCGTCTGCCTTGAAGATAATTTTCTGCAAAACCGTCTCGGAAAGTTTGCGATGCTCGTCTGCGCGCTTCTTTGGATCTGTGGGAGGCCTCTTAATGAAGTCGATACACTGGGGAAGCCAGGTGGTGGCAAACTCGGCACTGAGGGCGTTTAATTGCTCGATCGGCCCACCTGGCTTGCCGACGGGAGTCGTGTCGGAAGCGCTGGTAGCAGAAACTGCAGATCCAGGTGACGGTGAGTGAGTCCGGACTCGTGATGTGGCTCTCCTCCTGTTGTCATCCACAGGTACATCAAGACCAACTTGAGATCCACTACCTCGCGGACTGCGGTCTTCCCACCTGCCCGACCTTCCAACTCTCGGCGAGGGCCCCAGCGTGTCATACCGATCACGCCCATCTTGCCCAACGACGACAACCTCCTCGCTGGTCTCGCTGCCACTCCCACGATTCGGTTCCCCCGTGACCATAAGAATTTCGCTGTTGTTCTTGACGCCATACTCACACAATGGCAAATCGCCCTTCTTAAGCCGACGGCCCTTGTAGTAAAGCTTAATTCGTTTTGCTTGGCGCTCCGACAAGTCCAACATCATCCTGATACGTTCCCGCAGGTCGCTGACCAGGAGCTTCCCGTCACCGATCGAGTAAGCTGGGAAGTGTTCGGGGTAGTTGACGCCTTGATGTTTTATTAACAGAATGTCGTCTTCCGGACGGTGTCGGTTGGTGTAGGTCGGGGATGGGGCTGAGCGAGAGTATGGGTCGTCCACTTGGGATGAAGCTGTGTAAGATCGGGAAACATCGACACCATGATCCTCTAGGTCCGCCGAGGTGATGTAACTGTAGTCCTCGGACGTTACATCCGGGACACCGTCTTGAGAGCTGAAGGGAGAGAGAGCCCAGCGACTCGAGAAACCATAGCGCGGCATGCTTCCTGACTTCTTGTTGTCCCGTCCGTTGCGTGCTGTGACTGCCGGTATCACACCGAGCAGGAGGATGGCACCCGCGGTGGTGTATATTGCTGTGGGAGAGAATCCCGTCGTTGATTGAAGATACTGGGTCGCACCGGTCAAGCGGTCCGCAGTGGTATCCAAGTATGGCTGGATTGAAGCCGGCAAACTCTGCAATACCAAAGTAAGGTTGCCAGCAAGGTTCGCAATCGAGGCACCGGGTGATGCCCAGAATTCTGAACCGGAAGCCACCTTGGCGACTTTTAGCGCGGTCTTACGACAGATGCCGTCGACCTGATAAGCAAGCTAAGATGGAGATGGGAAAATCTGGCCAGATGATATCAGCTTGCTCGTCGCCTGGTATGATGGATGCGGGTGCGCAGTGGGTCGTGGAGCTTGCTGGGCGGATGCATCAGTCGGAGGAGAAAACTGGTCGGTCAATGGCCACGTTTCGAGGCTGATGCCAGCGCCTTGAAAGGGGGATCACAAAAGGTGTGTTGTCCTCGTACCAGAATTCCGGAAGTGGAAAGAAAACAACGCTGTTTCGTCGATCACCGCCCTGGGGACGAGAAGATCACGCCGAGCTGCTGAGTGTGGCCAGTCGTGCCAGTCTGTTCCCGACCTGTCGATAAGTTTGCGTGGCTCTCACTCTGGGTGCAGGGCTGCAAGGGTGCCGAATTTTCAATCTTCGGGAGGACCCTCGTGCTCTGAGACCCCCGCCTTAAATGTGGGTCGAAGGCCCCTACCATGCCAATCCGCTACCCCGCTGTTGAGATATTTGACCAACTGCTTCTGATGAACTCCAACGCCGCATCAGCAAGCGGGTGGGCCGTTCACGAGTCGTTCTCCGAATTGCGAGAATAGAATACTCAAGCAGACGCAGATTACAGTGATGGAGTACGTTCCTGATATTTGATGGTGAAGGAGATGGTCGCTGAACCTTTGAAGTTTTACCGAATAGCTCGGTAATCAACCTGTAATTACACGTAGGGGGCGCTGCAGTTAGGGTCCGTGGTGAGAATGTCGAGCGATGCATAATCATCCCTTAGTCGCTTCATTGAATCCAGGTGATTAAATGGAAGATACCACGGCAGATGTGAAAGATTGTGTCAAACAAGACATTTTGCCTCCGTCGTTACAGCCTCTGGGACCAGCTGAAAGCAAGACGCAGATCAAAATCAAGGCAATGAGGTCATTGTGGTAAACAAGGCTCGCTATGGTCCGAAAGGACAATGTGAACTGCGAATAGCTTTGTCGAAGGCCGTACAATAGCTTTTCCTGGCGTTGCAACATCTAACCTCACCATAGCGGCCATGCCTTGCCAGAACTTCTAGATCAAAGCGCGTAGCAATCATCCTGCTCGTACACCCCGGACTCGGTGACTTGCTGCGCGATGCATTCCAGGCTGCTTCCAGCGCAGGGTCTCGCTTGCACGGACCAGTTGCGTCATCGGTCCTCTCGGACAATGTTCCACAACGAGCAACGCGGATCTCAAATCAAAAGCTTGGCGCGTGACAAATTTGTTTGGGCCGAAGCGGCCCGCCGGATTCCCGTCTCTTCAGCAAGCTTGGGAGAGACGAATTTAGATCAGGCGAGGCTGATCACGAACCTTATCACTGTCATTGCTCCAGAATTACGCCTTTTTCATACCCCCTTATTCATGTACGATTTAGCGGACGGTTACACTGCTTCACAAATCCGTTAGGGTGGACTTTCCTGCCGTGCATTCCCGCTGCAGCCACAAGAGGGTCTAAAAACAGTAGCCCGTTGCCCATCGCACTCCTTGTAGTATTTCAGACCGTCACCCCGCAGCAACTTCCATGTCCTTCATTCTCCGCAGACTATTCGGTTCAAGCCCATCAATCACCATGGAGGCCGCCCAGAAAAAAGCCCAGCAGCTCATTGACGAAAATGGTGTCAGTATGTATTTTGCCTTTTCCTTTGGCTTGATCCATGTCCTCACTATTATTTGCAGTGGTCTTCAGCAAGTCGTACTGCCCGTACTGCAACAATACCAAGCGCATCCTCGACGGTCTGAATGCCAAGTACAAGGCCATTGAGCTCAACCAAGAGGAGGACGGCGACGATATCCAGAACGCGCTGCTTAAGTTGAGCGGCCAGCGCACCGTGCCCAACATCTTCATTAACCGCATCCATATCGGCGGCAACTCGGATCTCGAGGCGGTCGCTAAGAACGGCAAGGACGGCAAGTCGCTCGAGGAGCTGTTGAAGGAGGCAGGTGCGCTCTAAAAGACGAAGGGCTACCGAGTCGAAGGGGTTGAGGGAAGATACCTAATGTCCACGCGATAGACGAATAGATTCTCTTAG
Source organism: Corynascus novoguineensis (assembly GCA_033296725.1). Classification (NCBI taxonomy): domain Eukaryota; kingdom Fungi; phylum Ascomycota; class Sordariomycetes; order Sordariales; family Chaetomiaceae; genus Corynascus; species Corynascus novoguineensis. The sequence goes on along the minus strand of MU857682.1, from coordinate 42,432 downwards.
CGTTGCCCTCGGTCTCGTACTCGTGGAACACGGTGTTTAAAAAAAGTGTTTGATGATACATCCAGTTGCGGAATAAGTACAATGTGCATGCCTCTGCTGCTTCGGTAGGTATTTCGGTCGTACACCGGGAGGCGGGATCAAACAACAGTATGGTACATTGCTATACTTTCGAGTTCACGGCAGGCACAGTCTGCGATGCGACAGTGCCAACTGGCCGTTCGACGAACTCCATGATGCCTTCCACAATATTCTGTCTCGCTGGCTCGCTGGCAACCTTCTTGCCTGCCAGATAGTTCAGCCACAGCGCCCTCGACAGGCGCTCATCCTCGACAACGCCAATCAGCTGCCTTCCGGCTGGGCGGCCTTCCTTCTTGCTCGCAGCACCGCCGTCGTAGGCGATGCTCAGCCTCCCCCTCTCGTCGCGGACCAGGAGCAACTCCTTGCGTTTGGGAACGCTGCCGCGGTTGAAGACGGCGCGGAATTGGCGCACGGCCTCGCCGAATGAATCGTCGGCCGCGGCCCCGGGTGCAGCGCGCGCCTGGATGGCGCGCACGAAGCCGTCGCGCAGGTGGTGGAAATCGGTGTCGCGCACGGGTACGATGCGGAAGGCCGACCGCGCCGGCACCCCGGCGGCCAGCAGCTCGTCCCATGTCCGCTCGCCCTCGACCGGGTCCAGCAGTGCCGCACGGAGCTGCTCGCGTTCGTCCGGCAGGAGCGTTGTCGCGATTGGGTTAACACGCTTGGTCAGAGCGTTCTGGAGAGCCGCAATGTCGGCCGTCGCGACATAGTAGCCAACGACGTAAACCTGCAGGCCGAGAAAGGTGACGGTGCGCAGGCCGAGGCCGACAAGCGTGTATTCAGTCGTGCTGGACGGCGTGGTAATAGTGGTTGTGGCGGCTGTGTCACTAGAGTCGTCTGACGAGGGCGAAGACATCGGCGCTGTGAAGGCTGGGAGGTCGAGGGTGCGCGGGAATGTTGGGACCGTGCTATTGCCGGTTGGAACTATCTCGCGGCCGTCCTCGTCATGAATAACAACCTTGCGGTCTGCTGCGTTGGAAGAGGCAAGGGGGTCTGTCGAAGGGAGGTTGGAATCGAGCTTGTGGTGTTTCTCAAGTGCGAGTTTGAGCTTGTAGGCTGTGTATATCGTGGAGAGGATGCCGGCGATGGCCCCCGACCAAAGAAAGATGCGACGCTGGCGGTGCCAGTCCTCCGCCTGCTTAGCGAGCTGCTGGATGTTGAGATTCTCAACGGGGCGACCGGACCGCCTTCTCTCGTTCATCCGGGAGAAGAGAGTCCGACGAGGGACCTGAACTCGCAATGACCTGGTGGCTCCGGGAGCGCCGGTGATGCGGCGCAGCGCTGGTTGTCGGAACATGGCGATGTCCCTTGAAACAGGCGTATGATCAATTTGCAATGTTTTCTGCGTTGCGCTTTGTTGACTTTGGCCCTTACGCAGGGTACAAGTTGTCAATCGATGCTGCGACTCTGTTCCCCTGGATTGGTAGCAATGGTCGATGTTTGGTGTTGGATCATTCCCACATTTTCGGGCGGTCTCGCCGGTTCCCGAGCCGACGCTAAATGTTGGCCCATGAGGTCATGCTTGGCCCGCCCTGTCAGACCCCCCAGATTTACCTTAGGTACAGTACCTACATTAGTACATTTGGGTTTGACCTCACGCCACGCAGCCCATCGGTGCCTTTCAGAATTCATCCCGTACAAGGGCATGTGGGTGTGCCCTTCCTCTCCCCTTTCAGTGTACTCGTCTTTTTCCGTCATCTTTCCTTTTTCTCTTATCCTCCGTTAACAACACTGGCCCTGCTTCCCCTAAACCTCCGCTTGCTGCAGAAAGGATCATGCCAAGGTGTGTCTCAGTTGTAGGCGCCTAGATGCTTAGGTAGTCGGGATCACTATAGCTTTAGTATATTGTGCGTGCGTGCATTATGTGCCAGACGAAGGAGGCTTTCAGAAAATTAACAAGGCACTGGCCATGGTTTGATCGAGTCAACTCTGTTTTTGTACCCGCTCAGCTAAGCAAACACCGGCTGCTGCTTGCCTTGGGGCCGCTGCACTTATTTAGCCTTGCGAGGTTTGGGCGTCGCTGGGCAACGAGCGACATCAGCTGAGCAACACGGAACTGGGTACTGGGAAGGTCACTCGCTGTCGGCCTGAGTGGCCTTAACGTAACGGCTGACTCCCACAGCGCTAGTTCTTGGCCACACTTCGTGACCCTCTGTGCATGTGTTCACACGCACAGGTGTGTATGTACATGGTACATGTACATCAAGGTAATTCTTGTGTTTCTGTTTCATACGTAAGTATCAGATGAATATGGGCCTTGAAAGAATCTGTCGAAATGAGTTGGAATGCCTTGTCGTCACGAGGATGTATCATGCAGCGCGTGTCGAGATCTGTAAGGGCCCAAGCCTTCAAGTGGATGTAGTTCGGCACCTTGGACCTCCGATTACCGACTTGATGACGAATGACACTCGCGGCCGCGAAACTGTCGAGAAATCGCATACGGTATGTGATGTACCGTGTAATTAGGTGGTACAGATCAGCATCGTCGCCCCTCCCACAGTTCACTACGTCCAAAGGAGCTTACGGTGAAGAGTAGTGTACTGTAACTTTAAAGATCGTCTCGGCGTTTTCTTTGTGCCAGTGTCCTGTTTACCTATATTCCTGGGGGCCAAATACCCAGCTCCATATTTTAGACCGCGGACTAAATTACAACCCAGGAGCCGCCAGTGACCTTCAAGTGTGATCATCTGGAATTGATCAAGAGCCCCACTCGTCCTTTCCTGCCCGTTGTGCGCTGCACTGCCGGCTAGTCCTTGTGCTTGCCAAGTTTTAGGTTGGCTTGCCGCAAAAGCACAAGCGGACCTTCTAGCACTGCAACTGTCAATCCGTAGAAATTGGGCGCATTTTTACAAGACTCATACTTAACTGCAATATTGGGTCAGGATAGCTTCCTGCGATATTTGCCCAGCCCTCACCACACCTACTCCTTCATCCGACCTCCTGAAACGACCCTGGCCGCCGTCACCCAACCCAGCGATTCGCAAATCATCGGGCGACCTTCCTTCCCTGCTTTCTCGTGTGACGTGTGCCGACCGCCCGCCTGGAACGTTGGCGCCAAGGCTATTTTGGGCCAAGGGCCTCCTCTCTCACTCAGCCTGGCCCCCCTGCTGCTCGTTCACAATCGACGGCCCGAGTCCCAACAGCCCGCCTGCAACTCCACATCCCACCACGACCGCCACCATCGATCGCCGTATCCTCATCGACCTTCTCGCCCTCGACAATCGTCACTGTCCGCGTGCTGCGCTGCGGACTTGGCTTGGCCCAACAGCGACCATGAGACAACGCGCATCTCTCGATATTCTTGCCGATGACCCGGGCGCGCCGGCCGTGCTCGACCATGCCGAACCCGAAATCGAGACGGGCAGGCGGCCACAGCGAGGTTCGCGCACGAGCTCGTCCAGCAGCTCGCCCGTCCCTCCCGATCACGAAGAGTCCGACTTTTTCCTCGCCGGAAACGATTCGCAGTCCTCGCTTGGGGTTCCGAATTTTCAGGACATGCAGGTCATCGATGACGAGTGCCTCCCGCCCGTCCACCGACTCCCAAACGAGATCCTAATTGCTGTTTTCGCCAAGCTTAGCAGCTCATCGGATCTGCTTCATGTCATGTTGACGTGCAAGAGATGGGCTCGCAATGCGGTAGACATACTATGGCACCGTCCTTCGTGCTCGACCTGGGAGAAGTATCAGACTATTTGCCAGACGCTTAGTCTCGAGCACCCCTACTTCTCTTACCGCGACTTTGTTCGGCGTTTAAACCTGGCTGCACTTGCAAACAAAGTCAACGATGGTAGCGTTCAGCCTCTGGCTGAGTGTACGCGGGTCGAGCGCCTGACCTTGACCGGTTGCAGCAACCTGACGGATTCGGGGCTCATCGCCCTCGTCAAAAACAACAGCCACCTTTACTCCCTCGATGTTTCGTCACCCTCCACCACAGCACCAGGCCCTGTAATGCGGGACCATATCACAGAAGCCTCGATCGACGCCATTACCGAGAACTGCCCGCGTTTGCAAGGCCTTAATATATCTGGCTGCCAGAGGGTCTCCAACGTCAGCCTGGTTCGACTTGCCCAACGCTGCAGGTACCTCAAGCGTGTATGTTACGTTGTTGGTTCCTCGGGTACGGGGGTTTGTATTAGCTAACACTCTGCCGCAGCTTAAGTTAAATGATTGTACCCAACTCGAGGACCATGCTGTTCTGGCGTTCGCCGAGAATTGCCCAAACATACTTGAGATCGATCTTCAGCAGTGCCGATCCATCAGCAACGAACCGATCACCGCGCTCTTTACCAAAGGTCATGCCCTCCGTGAGCTCCGTCTTGCCAATTGCGAACTGGTAAACGACTCGGCGTTCCTTTCGCTCCCGGTAAACCGGACGTACGAGCACCTCCGCATCCTCGAACTGACCTGTATCGCGGGAATCACCGACCGCGCCATCGAGAGGATCATCGAAGTCGCACCACGACTTCGAAACCTCGTGCTGCAGAAGTGCCGTGCTCTGTCGGACGCCGCTGTCTATGCCATCTCCCGTCTCGGCAAAAATTTGCATTTCCTCCACTTGGGCCACTGTAGCTCGATCACTGACGATGGCGTTAAGCGCCTCGTTTCGATGTGCAACCGGATTCGTTACATCGATCTCGGTTGCTGCATTAACCTCACAGATGACTCAGTCACGAGGCTCGCAAATCTCCCCAAGCTGAAGCGGATTGGCCTCGTCAAATGCGCAAACATCACAGACGCCAGTGTCATCGCCCTAGCAAACGCGAACCGGCGGCCTAGGATGCGCAGGGATGCACATGGCAATTTGATTCCGGGCGAGTACAGCAGCAGCCAAAGCTGCTTGGAGAGAGTTCATCTCAGCTACTGCACCAATCTGACGCAGACGGTGAGAATCCCAACCCCCAATCCTGACTGACACCAAACCTTTCCTAATCTTCTGTTGCAGAGCATCATCCGGCTACTAAACTGCTGCCCTCGCTTAACTCACCTCAGCTTGACCGGGGTCCAGGCTTTCCTTAGAGATGATCTGGACCGGTACTCACGGCCTGCTCCACCTGGTAAGTTCTTCTCCGTCCCCTTCCCGACTTGGACTGGTTCACTCACACCTCATGCCAGAATTCACTGATCACCAACGGTCTGTTTTCTGTGTCTTCTCTGGCGCCGGTGTTGTCGGTTTGCGGAAGCATTTCAACCGACTCATTGCCGCAGAGGAATCGCGGCGTGCCAACCGAGCCGTGGTTCCAGCGGACGCCCCCATCTTCCCGCCACCACCACAGGGCGTACTCATTGATGTGTCCGTTCCAGTTGATGAAGGGGACCACGACGCATTAGATGACGACGACGTCCCCGAAGACGGGTCCGAGATGGTCATTGATACGCAACCATTACTCAGTCACCACAACGTTGGTCATGGTCACAATCCTGCCGCAGCAGGGACCATTCCCGTACCTCCTCCGATACAAGCCCTGGCGCCAGCCCCTCAAACCGGAAACCAAGGTGATCCATTTGCTCATGTCCAGGGGCAAGCGACGTCATTTTCAGCACCAGCAGTCCTTCCGTCGCTTCAGACGCCTTCGCCTGTCTACCCCTTTGCTCCCGGTCCCGTGACCGTTGACGGTGTACATGGGGATGGTGGCACCGAGGGGGCTGCCAACGGGATTGAACAAAGCTTGACAATGACTGGCGTGAGCAACGACGACCCCGGCGACCCCACGCACGTGACTGTGACCGCGTCGGTTGACATTTCTGCCCAGCCTGGGCCGAACACTCATCCGGATTCGGATCAGGGGAATCAAGACGCTGGTGGGCTACCTGGGAGTGGGAGTACATGAAGGGCATCACGTTCGGCGTTTACTGTATGCCTGACGCAAGCACATCGTTAGCGCCCTGATAGTTGGCAAGAGGTTGCTGAATATGGATACCCGGGGTAATCCTATGCAATTTGCTATTTCTCTTCTCTTCCAGCTTGTTCTTTTCTTAGAGGGCCTTTTTTGGTTGCGGCTTTCGGTCGCGGTTGAGCGTATAGGCCTGGGTTTCCGACATGTTTTGCCTGTTTTAATGGTCAAGATGGAGCATTGGAATGACGCCTCTTGAGCGAGTGGCAACCTATCATGTTTCCTCTCGGTCTATCTTCTTTGCATGGTCAAGTCGAAAGACTGGTGGCTGGTCAACTGCTTCTTTGCCTCTGGTTTCTTTCTTTTTTTTCTTTTGTCGGGTCTAAGGAGTCATATTGCATCCACGAACTGGAACCGGGTTATGAGAGGATGGGCATCAACACCAGACATGTCTAAATTTTGGTGCGGAGGAGTAAGATGGTTTTATAAGTATGCGATGTGCCTGGAACAGACACGTATGCGAGGAAGATCGGTTTCCACCGAAGCCCTGGAACGCTTCATCAGAACGTTCTTGCGTCCGACGGGTTGAATGTATACACGATAGACATGAATCATGGATTCCCTTATTGCGACCCGAGTTTTAGTTGACCATGTACGTAGCTGTGTATAGTTAATCTATGTTTTTCAGGACTCAAGCAAGCTGCTCCTCCTCGACTGTTGCTCGGCTGTGCAGCCCCTTCAATTGGATTAAATATTCAAACGTACTTGTATCAAGATCACAACCAGAAGATAGAACCAAGATGCTCCTACAACTACTAGCTTCGCAATACTCCGTACCTATGCCCGTTTTCATCCTCTTTGGAGTCGTTTGCTCCGGTTTGGGTCACTTCGGCACAAGGCGATCGACAGTCGCGAATGTTACAGTACCCCTCTCTTGGGTCCTCTATATTTCCATGGCGCTGGATTTTATTGGTGCGCTTTGTTTGATGAACCATACGATTCCCCGAGGCACGACCACTGAGCAGAACGGACTTGATTACCTGAATGCCACGAGGTATTCCCGCCAATAACTGCCCATGCATTACCTCGTGTTCCTGGAATAAGGCGGTCCGAACCGGTAGCATGTAATCCAAATAAAGATGGCGGGTTTCCCGGTGCCGGGTGCCGACCTCGATCTTGTTGTTATCTCCCCGTTGCGTATGTACAGGGCGAATGCATTAAGGTAGCTCGGTCCACTTGAAGCCCATGATGGACTTCTTGTACCGTGCTCGAGGCTTGTCAGCCTGGGTTTCTTCGCTCCTTTTGCTCGGGTCGCTATCCCAACCCGGCGTCTCTGCGGCTCGATCCTCGCCCGAGGCAATCCTCGACAATGGGCTCCAAGATGAGATCAAGTGGGACCGCCATAGTATTATCATCGGGGGCGACCGCCTGTTCTTGTTCGGAGGAGAAATGCATCCATTTCGCTTGCCAGTGCCTGAGCTCTGGGAGGACATATTGCAGAAGATCAAGGCCCTGGGGATGAGGCACGTGTCCATCTACACTCACTGGGGTTTCCACGCACCGACTCCGGACAAGGCCGACTTCAGCACCGGTGCTCATAACATCACGCACTTCCTCGAGACGGCCAAGAACGTGGGCTTGTACGTGACGGTCCGGCCGGGACCATACATCAACGCGGAGACGAATGCGGGTGGACTGGCACTTTGGGCGACGACTGGCGAGCACGGTTCGCTGCGGCTGAACGACACAGCTTTCACCGAGGCCTGGACGCCATACCAGGACGGCATCGCCCAGCTCACGCGGCCGTTCCAACTTACCGAAGATGGAACTGTCATCATGTACCAGATCGAGAACGAGTACGGCGAGCAGTGGGTGGACGCGGAAGCCAAAATTCCTAACCCGGCGGCCGTCTCGTATATGGAGGCGCTGGAGGACAACGCGAGGAGGAACGGCATCGTCGTGCCCCTCATCCACAACTCTCCGAACCTGAACTCGCCTGTGTGGTCCAAGGATTACGACACGGTTGGCGCCGGCGGCAACGTTGACATTTACGGAGTCGATAACTATGTAAGCCTGGTTTCCTCTCTTTCGGCGTCTGATATTCCATAAGTGTCCAGTCAACTAACTGAACTTGATGCCCATCTCCCATGCAGCCGCAATGCTGGTCCTGCGATCTCGAAGAGTGCACCAATGTAACTCCTTGGGCTGTTTTCAACTACTTTGATCACTTCGAATCGGTCTCTCCCTACCAGCCGTCCCTCATGCCCGAGTTCCAGGGCGGTTCCTATAACCCGTGGCTCGGCCCTGCAGGGGCTTGTAGGGATCGCACTGGGGTCGATTTTGTCAACTTCTACTACCGCGACAACATTGCCCAGAAAGTCAGTATCCTCACGCTCTACACTATCTTTGGCGGCACCAATTGGGGCTGGTTGGCGGCGCCGTTCATCGGGACCAGCTACGATTACGGAGCCGCCATCTCCGAGGACCGGAGCATAGACGACAAGTACTATGAAATCAAGAACCTCGGCTTGTTCACGAGGGTAGCAGACGAGCTGGCTTTGACCGACAGGGTCGGGACAGGCGTCGAGTACACGAACAACACTAATTTATTCGTGACCGAACTCCGGAACCCGGATACGGGGGCCGGGTTCTATTTCATTCGCCACGATGAGACGGCTTCGGATTCGGAGGAGTGGTTTGCCCTCCAGGTCAACACCAGCATTGGCGAGTTTTACGTACCCAAAATAGGGAGCGCCGTGGTCTTGAGCGGACACGAGGGCAAGATCCTGGTGACGGATTTTCACTTTGGCAAGCATACGCTGTACTACGCAACTGCTGAAGTTCTCACGTACTCCATTATCGACAACGAGAAGACAGTGCTGGTTTTGTGGACGCCCAGCGGCCGATCTGGCGAGTTCTTCCTTAAGGGCGCTAAGGAGGGGAAAATCTCCTCGGGACCGCCGGTGACCTTGGTCGCAGAAGACGAGGGCATCATTGTTGCTTACATACAGAAAGATGAGAGGACCATTGTCGAGCTCGATAACGGAGTGACGGTGGTGCTCGTGGACAGGGCAACAGCCTACAAAACCTGGGTCCCGGCGCTGACGGACGATCCAAAGGTGCCCGCGAATCAAACCGGTAAGTAGATCCACCATCGTCCCAGACAGAGAGCTCGACTTCTGACATTACTTTTTCTTGCCTTCAGCCGTAGTCATCGGCCCCTACCTTGTCCGCTCCGCCACCCTTACCGACACCACCATCTCCCTCCAAGGAGATTTTGATGCCGTGACACCGCTCGAGGTTTTCACATCCTCCCATATCACGGGAATTCGATGGAACGACGTCGACCTGCCCACCACGCGGTCAAACCACTCCACCCTCGTCGCCACCGTCCCGGCACCGCCATACTTCTACACTCCGGCCAAGATCGTCTCGTGGAAGTACCACGACGCTCTACCGGAGCGCTTTCCCAACTACACCGACACGGGGCCGGCCTGGGTGCTCGCTAACCGGACTACTACGCCCAACCCGGCCGTCGACCCAGACGACGTCACCAAGCCTTTCCTCTTCGCCGACGAGTACGGTTTTCACACGGGCATCCGCCTCTGGCGCGGGCATTTTACCGTGTCGTCCGCCGACGACAACGCCCCGACGGGCGTGTACCTTAACGTCCAAGGTGGCACGGCGCACGGGTGGTCGGCGTACCTGAACGGCGTATTCCTGGGGTCCTGGTTGGGGGAGGCAGACGCGGGGACGGGGAACCGCACGCTGTCGTTCTCTTCTGGTGATGATGATAAGGACAGCAGCAACGGTGCAGGGCTGGTCAAGGAAGGTGACAATGTGCTGCTCTTGATCCACGACGATACGGGCCACGACCAGCGAGACGCGGCCATCAACCCGCGCGGGGTGCTCAATGCCACGTTGCTGGGTGGCGGTGGTGGAAACGCCGGGAAGAAGCTCGAGTTCACGTCGTGGAAGGTGGCGGGCACGGCCGGCGGATCGGCTCCTGAGAGAGCCGGGCTGGACACCGTGCGAACTCACTACAACGAAGGCGGGCTGGCGGCGGAGCGGCTGGGGTGGCACCTCCCTGGTTTCGATGACTCTGACTGGGAGGTTGGGAGAGGGCCCGCCGAGGGGTTCACGGGCGCCGGGGTGCGCTTCTACAGGGGGAGGACAACGCTTGATGTGCCGCCTGGTATTGACCTTTCGCTGGCCTTCCGCTTCACGCCGGCCGAGGAAGACGTCGAAAAGGGCACGTTGGGGTACAGGGTGCTACTCTTTGTCAACGGCTGGCAATACGCGCGCTATTACCCGTCGATTGCATCCGAGGACACCTTCCCCGTCCCTCCCGGCGTGTTCGACTACAGCACAACCAATCTGATCACTGTGGCTGTGTGGTCATTACAGGAGGAGGGAGCGCGGGTCGACATCGACCTCGTGGTGCGGTACGCGGTGGGCTCGTCGTTGAACATCAACTTTGACGGCAAGTACCTGCAGCCTGGATGGGACCCGGTTAGGCTTGAGTATGCGTAATAATCGATGAGGTGGGAGGGGAATTTGTGTTTGCCTTATTAGCCTAGAGTTTCTCAAAAAGCTCCTTGTTTCCTGCCGTGCCAGTCATTTTTTCATGAGGCAGGCATAAGCCGGGTACCTTCAATGCGATTGGATAACGTAGTTAGAATCTGCGCATGGTTCCTTTGAAAAGCCTCGAGTGGGAAAGAGCAAACAGATCTATTGCCGGCCCATTTTTTGCGCAACTGCCGCAATGTTATTCAAGTCACAAATACACAAAATGTCTGAATGCATTACCGCTCGCTCACTTTAATATTAAACATCTTGGTCTCCGTCAGGCAAGCTCTGAATCCGTGGAACATCTGCGGCAACAAATCTCCTCAACACCCTTCGCAACATTGCACCCTCGAACTGCGTAACCACCGTCGACTATGGCGTCCTTCGTATTCCTCTTATCTCTATTCGCCGCAACGGTATCATTGCAAGTGAGTAGTAACTGGTCCTAGGAAACGCTCCATGACTCGTTTCGGACCGTAACACCAGCAGCCTGTGTCCGGCGTCACAGCCAGCCCCAGGGATAAACCTATTCTCATCCGCTGGGAGGGACCGGTCTTCCCCTCTGAGACGTATCGTACTCTCTATGTCGCAGACATCAACGTAAGACCCATCCACAACCGGACAGACTCCTACTGAGCTAGGTCGTTGAGTTTTTCTTGCCCCAGGATCTTTGGAACAAAGTCCTTGATATGAACAGCGACTGGGTAGCCGAGATGCCTGACCCGGATGAGACCATGACGGACTTCGGCCCAAGAACCTGTGGTATTGAGAGCGGCCTTGCGACCGGAAACTCCGACGAGGTCACCAGTCTCCTGACGCAGCTGCGTGCTCTAAACGGACATTGGACCCTCGAAGCAGAGAAATGTCACCGCATCGGATGCCGTGAAAATACCGGGCTGTACTGGTGCAATGTGAGTCATCCCCTTTTCTCAAAATCCGGACATTGAGCTAGGCTTCAGGCGTGTCGATCTCTGACTCGATTTTCTCTCAACAGGATAATGCCTGGAATGTTCGAGTACCTGCCAAGTCCCTCTACCTCCACGGCTCCCATATCCGGGATATGTGCTGTCACGGCAGCGACGGCAGTCTCTATTCAGGCGACCCCATGTCTGGCATCGAAGCCTTCCTCGACAGCGACCGCCATGCTGCCCATACCCGCGTCTTGGTGGGATACGGTCGCTGCTCCGACCCCGCCAACGTCAATCCTCTAACCTACCCCTTTCCGGGGAATTTTGGGTTTTGTCGGGCTTAGAGGCAAAGGTTGGAGGAGTTGATAGCGGAACGTAGCCGAATCGCATCTCTTCCGTTTTTTTGCGTCGTAACTTGGTTGCTGCGGGTTGGTTTCACTTACAGCACCCCCGTTTCCCACTCTTCTTTCAGTTCCCCTCGCATATGTTGTTGTTGCCTGTTTCTTCGGTTTCAATGCTTTTATTACCCACATCAATGAACCCCCAAATATCTTTCATTGAAAAACTGCTCCCAGAAAATGATGGCATTGTTGACAAAGTCGTGGCTTAACTGACACGTTTATTCGTAAGATTGATGACAGCGCCCAACCTTCCCGTTCATCTGGAAGCGTCTTCTAGATCCCTCCTCATTTGCACCTGGATCGCACGTTACCTTAAGGTCTAACGTTGCATACGGGTATTAGTGAGGAGTCGTGGTTTGTGCGACGTGGCCCCGAGATTGGTCAACCGTCATGAAATGGCTGGTTAATTGAGTCCGTCTTGTGAGGGGGACCGGCAGATGAAGTTGATATCCGGCTAAGGAACCCGCACCCCTGCCTGACCCCAATACCTCCTAGCATTCAAACCATTGGCTTAAAGAAGGAGGCACTTTCAATCTTGAAATGGGCTACTACGCGAACCTTTCTTTCTCTTCGCCGCCAACAACTGCCCAATAAAAGTCGATAACAGCGGGGGACTGCACAAATGGCGGCGTTGGCTGGCAACAAGCGGCGCATCCTCGCCGAGAGGCGGGTGATCGCCATCTGCTTTTTGATCGCCCTCGGCCAATTCCAGTACGGCTACGACTCGGCAGCTGTCGCGGGCTTCCAAAGCATGCCGGGCTTCCTCGAGGTGTACGGCTACGTTGACCCGACCAACCCCATCGGCTTCAATATTCGCACTGACGTCCAGCGCCTGATCCAGTCGCTCATGAATGTCGGCGGCTTTCTGGCAGCTGTCGCCATTTACGCGGCACACACGCGCGTCTCGAGGCGGGCGGGGCTGTGGGCAGGTTGCGCCTTTGGGTTCCTCTCTATCTCGTTGCAGCTGGGGCTGCGCAGCCTAGCCGGCCTGTACGCGGGGAGGCTGCTTCTGGGCGTCTCAAACGGGTTCCTGGTGCCCTACTGCGTCACGTACATGACCGAGTCGGCACCGTCCCTGCTGCGGGGCCCCATCGTCGGCATGAGCACGTTTCAGACCTCGCTCGGCGCGCTCTTCGGCCTCCTCGTCGACAACTACTCCCAGCCGTACGGCGGCACAGCGTCGTGGATGATCCCCCTCGGTGTCATGTACGTGGTGCCCGCGTTCTTGTCTGTGCTGCTGCTCTTCCTGCCGGACACGCCGCGCTTCTACGTCACGCAGGGCCGGGAAGAGGCGGCGATGAGGGCGATCCGCAGACTACGAGGGATCAGGGACGAGGCGCGTCTCCGCGCAGAGGTCGAGGATATCCGCAGCGCTTACCTGATGGAGCAGGAGATTCACGCCGGAGTGCATCTCAGTGACATGTTTAAGGGCCCGGATCTTCGGCGCACGCTGCTCAGCTACGGAGCCAACATTGCGGGCATCGCGACGGGGGTCACCTTCATGGCCGGGTTCTCGGTGTATCTGTTTGTGCAGGCCCGAGTCGGCTCGCCCTTTGCTTGGGTTATGATCTCCCTGGCGATAGCGCTGACGGGCAATATGCTGGCGTTCCCCGCCATGCGCTACTTTGGGCGGCGCGAGCTGCTGGTCGTCACATCCCTCCTCTCGTCGGCCATGATGTTCGGCATGGCCATCGTCTACACCGTCTCGGGCGGGGCGTCGCCGGGCGCTAGCAAGGCGCTTGTCGCGCTGAGCATCGTGTACACCTGGGTGTACGGCATCGGCCAGGGGCCGGTGCTGTGGGCGCTCGGGACCGAGATTCCCTCGCAGCGATTGCGCTCGCAGACTGTCGGTACCGCGTCCGGGCTAAACTTCGTCGCCGCCTGGCTCGTGTCCTTCTTCACGCCCTACTTCATTAATCCTGACCAGTTGGGATGGGGGCCAAAGTACGGGTACATCTGGGGCGGGAGCAATCTTGTCGTGGGTCTGTGGACATTCTTCTTTGTTCCTGAGACCAAAGGGCGGAGTCTGGAGCAGTTGGACGAACTGTTCGAAAAGGGAGTGGCCGCGAGGAAATTCTCGTCATTTGTTCTGGAGAGACAACTGGTTGATGATCACCCTGTTGGGTCGGTTCGGGAGGGAAATGGGGAAATCAAAGATCAAGAGGCCGCCGTCGTTCACTTGGTGGAAAAGTCGGAGAAGAAGTGATCAATGGCACCGAGTGGAATTCTTGGTGATCTGGGTTCAAGGCCGTGCCCTCGACAACCCCAACCACAAGATAGAGTGTGTTGATTGCATTCATTTGGCGAACCGATTTGTTTGAGTTGGTGAGTTCTGAGTAACCATCGCAGTTCCAATCTGACCATCGTCGGCGAAGTTGTGAGGCGAGCGAGGAACATGTTGCCTTGGATTCTTCTGCTCCGAGAATCGAGCGTGGGCTCATCTAGATACTTTGATACATTGTTGGTTTGGCTGCCCGAGAGTTCTATGGATGTAGGTTGCCAGCTAAGCGGGCCGGATTATCATCGTACTAAAGAGAAACTCCCCGAATGGCTCACCGTCTATGGATTTCCATTAACTTTCTTGAACAAACTAGGGATTGAAGCAAAATGAGAGACCACTTGAGCATTCAGTCCCATTACATGTATGTGCGGATACGAGTCAATAACCGTTCTTCATACACATCAGCCCACTAACTTTCAACACTTCTATTCAGTCCAACGTTTGTAATCACTAAAGTATTGGTCGTGGATCCTCGCCGCGTAGTCCATCAAGACTGGAAAGCTGCGAATAATTTCATTTGTGGTCGGCGCCCTGTAGTGTTGTTAACACCCCTCTATCTTACGAAAATCAGAGAATGATCTTACTGTTTGCAATCTAGAGACGCGACAACGAATCCAAATACCGTGGCATCCGCCTCGGTCGGGGCAGCGCCGCCCAGGACCCAGAAAGGGCCTTCGTCCCTGCCGGCCTCGTGCGCCTTGTTTCGAGACGCGAGGAGCATGGCGTTGACGGCCTCCCAGACCTCGACCCGCAGCGCCTGGGCCTCATCAGCGGTGAAGCGGAGGACACCCTGGCCGTGCAAAGTGTTTTTGACATTGCGGTAGGCGAACAGGCCAATGAGGACTCGCATTGGGAAGAGCATAAACCCAAGGACGGTGTCACGCATCGTGTAGTAGTTGTCAATCCATCGTTCGCGCATCTGCAGGAAGAGAGGGGGATTTCTCAGTCAACAGACCGGCCTTCTCTTGTCCTCGCACACAGTCGCGCCATGACTAGGACTTCAAGACTGGAAACGGACCTGAAAAAAGTACAGCTTATCCTCCAGCATTGCCCGCACCGCCAAATCGCGGGCCCGCTCGGCTGGTGTCAGCGCCGCGTTCAGGTCCGGCATGTAACCCTCGTCGACGAGCCTACGCGGGATGAGTGTGGAGTCGCAGAGCTGCTCCGGCGGCTCATTATCGCCGGCCTTGTTGCCGCCGTCGCCGTCGGCCCTGTCGAGGTCGAGGTAGGGAATTTTGCCGCGGGGCGCCTTGAAGACGGAGCCTGTCTCGACGCGGTATGGCAGGCCACCGATGCGCAGGCGCGCCTCGAGCTTGTTGACGAAGGGCGAGAAGGTGTAGCAACCCCGGGTAGGGAAGCCGCGATAGACCGTCAGGGAAGGGGTTGGCTTGGGAGCCGCCATCGTCGTATTTTGGTTGTAGTCGTGATACGCAGGTAGTAGACTTAAGTTAGTTGTTTCGTGTGTTATTGGTGTTGGTTTGTACTCGCATGCGGATTGTGTAGGAGGAAGGAGAATTAATGAAAGCTGCAAAGTGGTATCTCAAGCAAGAACTTAAAACATTAGAGTCAGGGTCGACACCTGTATTCCTGCTTTCAGAGCTTCAATGCGCAACGTGGAAGGAGGGACACACCCTCAAAGCCCAATCCAGTACATAATTACACTTTTTGAAGGCCAAGGCCGGGAGCACAGAAGCGAACTCTAACACTGTGAATCTCGATATCTCCGAAGGCGACCGAGAAGCGAATCGGAGTTGAAGCTGGCTTAAATGAGCGACTCCATTGGTTTCTTCCATCCGTTTGCTCCCACAGTGTGTCAAGGAACGCCTGCGCCATCTGTTGGGAGCAATTTAGTTGTCGAGCTTGCGTTGAGCTGCACGCAGAGTTGCACGCCGCGAGGACTCGAACGAAACGAGATCTACGAGTGTGCTAGGCAGCAGCGGGATCTTGGCAAGGATGTGTTATGGGCAGTGGGGCAATCGGATGCCTGGGCCAGACCAGGTTGCCAGGCCGCCAGGCGAAACATTGGATCGCAAAATCCTTCCCATGTGTTGAATAAGCTGTGGCAACTGTGGCGTATCCCAGCCACCACGCCAACGGGCTCTTGGCGTGGAGGGATTTTTCGGGGGTCAGAGGCTTCCCCCAGTGGATTGAACGAGACACAGATCTCTGTAACTATCGCCAGATTGAATGCCTTCAATTGAGCTGCCCTGCGTGCGTTGACCGCTTCAAACCTTCTGCTCTGAATACCACTGCAACCGTGGATAAGTGGCTGTTGGACTTCCAACACCATGCAACCGGGAATTGATTGCCTACAACTCTCCTTTTTTTTTCTTCGCTTCAAGAACGGCGGATGCTTTCAATCCAATGAGCAAAGGTATCCTCCATTACATTTTAGTACGTTAATGATCGTAGTGACTAGGATGGCCACTTTGCGGCGTCAGCTGAACCGATTGATGGCCGGCCCAACTTTGTTGCTGGTAAGTTGAAGATGGATGCGCAGAATTCTGCTGGTATCCAGCACCTCCGTCGACCGGAAGCTCAAACCGGTCGTGCCAGCTCTCGGGAAGTTCTGAACGGTCAGGTCCCGCGCTGGGAAGCTCCGACGCGTACTTGTAGGTGGCAAAGTTGGACGGTGGCCCGCCGGCGGGCGCCGTCTGCTGCCACTCAGATGTGGGTGTTGTTGATCCCTCC
This sequence comes from Corynascus novoguineensis, assembly GCA_033296725.1. Lineage (NCBI taxonomy): Eukaryota > Fungi > Ascomycota > Sordariomycetes > Sordariales > Chaetomiaceae > Corynascus > Corynascus novoguineensis. The sequence continues at coordinate 25,673 of MU857682.1, read as the reverse complement.
TTTTTCCTTTTGTTTCGAATAAACAAGATAATCGCCAGCATGCCCAGCAGAATACCCCCCAGTGCCGCACCGACCGAGATTCCGGCTATCGCACCCGTGGACAAGCCGGCGTTACCCCCCGACTGTTCTTCTTGGCCAGATCCGGTTGTTGCGAGGGGATCGGATGAGGTAGAGCTCGAGTCCGTCGACCTGGGACCAGTCGATGTACTCGCCGAAGACGGCGATGCCGTGCTTGATGATAAACTCTCCAGGTCTGAAGACTGGAAATTCAACTGGAACATGGGAGCCAAAAAGACCATGTCCTGCACGAATGTCTCCACGGCAGTCCCGCCGTCATCCGTTATGGTTGTCGTGACTTCGACGGAGGCGGGGAAGGTTGTCTGCCCGATATTGGCCACCTGTGATCCGGAGCAGAAGCCGGTGGCGAGTGCCAACTCCGTATCCGTGGCGATGCATGTGTTGCCATTTCTATTCGTACACATGAAACCTCTACGTTGACTGGTCAGCACGACTTTGAAGTTTCCTCCAATACTTCTAGTTCGCTGGAACATACTCCGGGCAGCACCCGACTGCTGTCTCGCCGGGAATCAAGCTGAATTCAATCTCCCAGTCCGGCCTTCCATTATATCGGGCCGTGCACGCCGTCGTATAACCCGATGGACATTCCAACCCAGGAGAGTAAAACCCCCATCCGACGAAGGGATGAGTCGGCGGTCTACTTAACCGGGTAGTCGGAGGCCAGCAGGTGGTATGATCCTGGGGCTCCCCCGACACACATTGCTGGCCTCTGAAGCCCTCGTGGCAGGATTCGCAAAGCCGCACATGGACGCTGCAGCTATCTGGCATTGACCATACTGTCGTGAGCGGCCCAAGCAGCGTGCCGGATCTGCCTGTGAAGTCCATTGCGCGACCACAAGGAGACCTGTCTCAGGCCTCTGTTCACTTTGTCGTTCACTTGGGCGCGTTTGTGGAAGGATTGGAGATTTCTCCAGCGGTGCGCAGGGGGGTGGGCATGCTTCCTTCTTCAAGTCAAGTTTTATTTTCCACCCCTGGCCAGAGATGCGCGGATGCGGCCGAGCGGCATAGCCTAGAGCCGGCGTCGTCGGCTCCCCCGCAGCAGGGCTCACGATTGGACGACTTCGGCCCCCAATCGATGGTGAGCGCGCTCAAGCGAGCCGCACTCCCAATCAACGCACAGGTCTGTTCTCTAGCCGGTCAGAAAAAGAAATGACCTGTCAGCGGGGTGCCTGGCGCGCTCCCGACGCTCCAAGCTCTTGACTTGAGACGCTATTTGAGACTGGGCTCCAGATTCTTTTGGCATCTCACGTCAGCCCTCCCGAATTCTTTGAGCGCACGCGATGGGATAGAGCGGTGCATCCCGCTTCGCTTTAGCGCTGCATACCCAACCGCTGGTTCGGTGATGGAGTTCAGCTGCCAGCGTGCTGTGACGACGCGTTATTAGGCGCCGCCACCATCCGTTGGGCTGAGGCAGCCGCGCTAACTGCACGGTTGATGTGGACCGCAACCAAGAGTGAGATTTTAGACTAAAATTTAGTTGAGCCACTTGCGTCCAGATTCATGATGGTGGCACGGCCAAATGCAGGCCTGTGTGGTACGGTCGAGACTTACATATACTGGATATACTTGTAGATAAGTAGGTACGCAGTAATTATTCAATTGTATACATAGTTATCCACTAACTACTGTAGCTAGTTACTTTGTACAGAACGCATGCGACCCGGAACCGCCTTTCGGTCAACAGTGTCGCGGACGGCACCGAATCTTCCTGATCGCCCCGTCTGACCAATAGTACATGATAAAATTTTGTCTACTTCGTCCTGCATGGACATGGCGCGAGTACAGATCAAACCCAGCGATATCACTGTTTCATACGAGAGCCCCTGTGCGCCAGTTTCGCAGAAACTACCTTATCAGACCCAGTCTTGAATCTGAGACATCTCGTCTCCTCAGAGGCAATGCTGAGCCGGCTGTGCATAGAATCTAGCATTTGAGGGTGCATCGAAGGGCGACGCTGCTGTCTGCTGACTTCAAAGGTGAGCACGAGACACTGGTTGACAGGCTGGAGCACTACAGTGGCAGATGCAGGAGGGCGCTGGGGCTTCCCGGGCTTCATTGGCAACATGTTGGGCGAGATGCCCTCTATGAATCATGATTCCCGAGGTTTCCAGAACGGGAGCCGGTTTCCGTTTTGAATTTCTTACACAACCTCCGTCCCTGAGCGCTTCGGAAGATGGGAACGTTGACCCCTGCTACTGCCCACTGAAACCTGCTGATAATTATTTCCGTCCTCCATGATTTAGTGACTTGGATTTGAGGATCACTGCCTGGTCGTCTAAATCATCACTGGCAGTTCCCCGAGCAAATTATGAGCAATGCCTGACGAATTCGAAGCTTGAGTATCTGAGAAGCGGGTAAGGTGCGGTAGGCAACCCCCACCAGTAGGCAGCCGCAGTCACAATAGCGCAGTGGACGGGGGCGCCACCGACACAAACAGAGTAGTAGAGGAGGCCTGGAGGGAAACGTGGTTAAGACAGCGAGCTGGCCGGGCAACAACAACAAGGCCAGCCGACGATCACGACCACCAGCAGGAAATCCTGTTCAAGGACAAAACTTTGAAGAGACACGAGGGACTTAGCAAAGCACAGAGCTCACTATTGATTCAAATTCGAACTGGGGCCATAGGCCTCCGAAACTTTCTGTATCGACAGAAAGTTCAGGGGGTCCTAACGCCCTCTTGTGAATGCGGAGAGGGGCGAGAGCTGGCTGAACACCTTGTGGTATGGTGTCTAGCCCCACCACTAAGTCGAGGATGGAAGATGACGAAAATTCGAACGCGACGGGACTTTTATTCTGATTTACAGGATACCAGTACCCCATCCGCATGACTCAGGAGGAGGGTCCTAGGCTGGCTGATGGACTCGGGAAAGCTACCAATGTACAGCCTGGCTAGGAAGCTAGAGCTGGAAATGGTGGCCTGATATCCCCATCCTCGAAGGCCGGGAGGCCGTCTCTTTTTGTACGCGTAGGCACACTTATTTTTCTTTCCTTGATCGCAGGTATGAGTTTTTCATCCGGCCTGCGAAGGCGCGGTTTTCCTGTACGGCAGATAATTGAAGGTCCGGCACACCGTAGGGCATAGCGGTGTAGAAATAATAAATATTTAGTTATCCATGCTGGTGGCAAGTGAAGCTTACGTCGATGCGCATGCAGGCTGCACAGACCGGCCACAGTGTCCCATCCCGGTTTTGTATCAGCAATATGAGCATCAACGACAAAAAATCTTTAAGGCATCGCGGTTTGTCGAGTCGCGTATCCTTTTTTGCTTTCTTTTCTCTTCTTCTTTTATTGTTCATTAGAAATTCACATAATTCCCGAGAACCAGCTGATAAGGTCTTGCGGGAGCCTCGGCGATGCGAGCTGAGGAAATCGAAGCGGGTTGAGGCCAGGGGAGGTTACACGTTCTAGGAAAACCCAAAGAAAGACTACGAAACAACCGAAGAGTTGCCCCGATTACGATATATCGGAGGAAATCACGGCTATTTCCCTTACGGCTGTAAGCGCTATGCAAGACATATCCATGCGATGGACTGAGGACTAGTACGAACACAATCGCACGGATCATAACTCATCATATGGCCAGAAACAATGTCAAGTTTAATTCCTCAAACAACCGCTTGATTAGAAGAGAGCAATGGCGTTGGGCGGCGAGGCGACCAAGCCCGGGTGGTTCAAAGGGGCAGAAGTCAACAGGAAGCTGTATCTGCCCGTCTTTTTTGCGTACTCGCCCAGGGCCTTGAGATCCCAAAGCTCCCCGATGGGCATGCCGAACCGGTTGAGGAACCAAGGATGCAAGACTACCGCCATTGGTTAGAACTCATGACTTGTGAAACGCGGGAAAAGAGAACACCACCCACCTAGATCCGACACTCCGCCCGGTGTTCCATCCGGCTTCAGCGCCGGGATCGCCTCGAACGCATGGGCATCGCCCGCCACAGCCGCGAACCGATGGTTCCACACCCAGCGCGCCGTGTCCTCGGTCCCGTGCACGCCTGAGAGCGTCCCGGCCTGGAACTTGGCAAAATCCTCCGGACTCGGGGCCTCGAGCATTTCGGTGTACCCAGTCCGAATAATGAGGATGTCGCCATGCCTGAACTCGACTCCCTGGTGCTTGGCTACCTTCTCGATGTCCTCGGGCGTGATGCGGTACCCGTCAAGCGGGTGGTACGGCGTCCCTGTAGTCTCCTCGTGGTACCGCTTCCAGTCGATGAGGACGCCACGTCCAACGACAGCGCCGCGCGAGTGCCAGTGCTCGATGGTGGGCAGGGGGTTCTCAGCGGTTGACTGCACTGACAGGCCCTCTGGGGTCGGCTTTAACCCGTTGTACGTAGCCTCGTCGACTGTGACGTGGCAAAGGCTGTCCCACTGGCTGCTGAACTGCGTGTTGAATTCGAGCTCATCGTCCCAGCCTTCACAGTCCATTCCGAGGTCTCGGAGGCGATGCGGCCGATGTACGGGTGGCTTGCGGCCTGGAAGCGGGAATTTGATGCCATTCAACGGCCAGCTGTATTGGGTCAGATCATCATGCCACATAACTGACCCAGGAAGACAGGGCACTTACTTGAGTGAGATTGACACCCCATCCTTGACCTCGGCAGCCGCAGCTGCCACAATCTGGGGCGTGAGAAAGTTTAGTGTGCCAAAGATGTCTTTTTTGCCGTCCTTGTCGAAGACTCCCCAGGCACACCCTTGAGGCTGCCCCTCGACCTTTGGTAAGTTGTCAAAGTCAGGGACTGAGCTCGGATCCATCGTGGGAAGCGAAATAAAGTGACAGCTGCGAAGGAGAGTGCAAGAAGACACAGTAAAACAACGGCTCGTGTTTGTTTGATGATGTAGGTTACAAAGGTTGTTTGGTAGGGTGCTTTCTATGAGTTGCCGTGTCGGAGAGGAGCGGTAGGGTTGTTAGACTAATAAGACCACCCTCCTCCCGCTGAGATCTATCGTTGACGACTTAGGATTTCCCTTCCTATCTCCCCATTTGTTTGACAACTAGTCGACAACCCCGCTCAAGCGTTACCCTTTACCGCGTTGTCGCGTTGCTCCACACGCCGGGTCGGCACACCGCTGTGGGTCATACATGGGCATCCCTTCAACGGATCTGGTGAATCCCGAGTGCTGTCTGGCGGGCTCACGCAACCGGGCTGTATGTACTGACTGCAGAAGGGACGCCGGAAACCCCGATCCTCTGCATGGACTGGCCCCGTCGTTTGTTGGGGGCTGGTACGACGAATCGTACTTCGGAGCCTGATAGAATCATTCCGGAACCTCCCTCCTGCAGTTGGTGGGGTAGTGTGTATATCTGCAGGGAATTTCCAAGAAACTAACGCGCGGGGATGTTGGGGGCCGCCTGGTGCAGAACCGCTCTTCCTCAAGCCATGCTAGCACCGGGTGCTCCCGCCAACAGCCAAAGTCTCGCCGAGAAGGAGGTGCAGTTAGCCTCTTCGTGCACATGCACATGCACGACTCGGCCGCGTCAAATGGCTTGCTGGCTGATGAATATCTTTGGTTCGCCGAGTTATAAACACGGCGTGGGGCAGTTGACCGAGCAGGGAGACTTACTAACACTAGTATTGAGGACCTTCAGAAGATGGCAATGCTGTAGGGGCGGGGGAAACCAACTTAATCGATCCACCTTGTTTTGCCCCGCCGTTACATCCATTGCGATCCATCCCACTTCAACAGTCAACCGTGCAGTTGTCGAGCCTATGAGAAGAAAAGGCCAGGGGCGGGTGCTGCGCCTGTACAGCCGGTCTGGAGACAAGGAGCTGGGCAGAGGTACAATTTCCCCGGGATCTACGAAGTAGAGCAACCCAATGCGAATACGGCTAGATCATTCGCATTCGCTTTTTGAGCCTGACATCCGCTGATCTTCCAGCCCATGCATGCTACATGCAAGCTGGGTCCATGTTCGGTGTTCCCACCATCGCCGAGTAGCATGTACCGTGTCTGGCGGTCTGAATTTGACACAGTTCCCGGCCGTTCCTGGAGATGACCCCATATTAGCCACTCGTAACCCCATCCTTTTCCTGACTTGACTGGCAACCTCCCATACCTTACCGCGACATCGAATCATGGCACCACCAGCGGAAGGCGCAAACGGCGCCGTGAGCGCCCAAGACCTCAAGCTCGCCGAAGTCTCCCAGAAGTACACGGCGGAAGCAGCCAAGCGGTTCCGTCCCGAAGGTCTTGGCCAGTTTATCCGGCTCAAGGAGGTCGGAAGCGAGCGGCTTCGCGCCCTCGCCGAGGACCCCTGGGTCGACCATGCCGCATTGAATGCAAAGGAGCCAATCAAGGATGGCTCCAAGTACAAATTCATCGTTCTCGGTGCTGGATACGGTGGCTTGCTCTACGCCGTGCGTTTGATCGAGTCCGGATTGGCGACTGGCCCGGATGACATCCTTATGATTGATTCCGCCGGCGGGTTCGGCGGTACGTGGTGGTGGAACCGGTATCCGGGCTTGCACTGCGACATCGAGAGCTACTGTTATATGCCGTTGCTCGAGGAGACCGGGTATATACCCAAGAGCAAGTACGCGCCGGGCCCGGAGCTGCTCGAGCACGCGGACCGCATCGCGACGCATTGGAAGCTGCATGACAAGGCACTCTTCCGGTCCAGCGTAAAAACCATCAGGTGGGATGACGCGTCCCGGCTGTGGAATCTCGAGCTTACCGAGGGCCGTGGTCCTGGGGAGCAGAGTCGTGAGCTGAAGCTTCAAGCGCGCTATGTCCTCCTGGCGAGCGGCATTCTCACCAACCCGCAAGTTCCTAAGGTCCCTGGCCTGGAGACCTTTGCCGGATCCATCTTCCACACGGCCCGCTGGAACTACCAGGTCACTGGCGGGAGTCCCAATGATGAAGCCCTCACCGGGCTTGAAGGCAAGCGTGTTGGCATTATTGGCACAGGCGCAACCGCCATTCAGGTTGTGCCGAAGCTCGCCAAGTACGCTAAGGAGTTGTATGTGTTCCAGCGCACGCCGTCCGGTGTGTGGTGGCGTGGCCAGCGTCCAACCGACCCGGAGGAATGGTAAGTCGATGTTCTAGGGAACTCCCCGTCCCCATCACATTAGGGGATATTCGCTTATTCGCGCAACAGGAAGACAAAGATTGCAAGAAAGAAAGGATGGCAGCGCGAGCGGATGCTGAACCTTGACTCGTACCTGACCGATGGTGCAGAAGAGGGCCAGGAGAACATGGTTGCAGATGGGTGGACTGAAATGCCCGCCTTTTCTGCTGTCATCGGCTCTCCTAGGCATGGCATAGTCGAGCCGACGCCGGAGAAGATCGCCGAGCATCTTGGACGGCTGTACAAGCTTGATTTTCCTCACGCAGAGGAAGTGCGGGCGCGAACGGACAGCATCGTCAAGGATCCGGAAACAGCTGCTAAGCTTAAGGCCTGGTACCCAACCTGGTATGTCTTAACCCCTGACAATTTTGTTACAGACCGAGAGGAGGAGAGCAAGACAGCTGATTATATCCCAGGTGCAAGCGGCCCACATTCAGCGACGAATACCTGCAAGCCTTCAACTTGCCCAACGTGCACCTGGTCGACACGGACGGGAAGGGCGTTGATTCGGCGAACTCGAGCGGGCTGGTAGTCGCGGGCAAGGAGTACCCGCTTGACATTCTCGTCCTGAGCACCGGCTACGTGACGCCGAGCATCGGCGGTGGCAGCCCTGCGGTGCGCACAGGCGTTGAGATCTACGGGCGCGGTGGCAAGTCGCTGGACGACAAGTGGCAGACCCAAGGCGCGTCAACGCTCCACGGCGTCTGCTCGAGCGGTTTCCCCAACCTCTTCTTCACGCCACTGTCACAGTCTTCGCAGGCGTCCAACAATGCCTTCACTCTGGATGTGGGTACCGAGCATGTCACCCACATCATCGAAAAAGCTGAAGCCAGAGTCGGCGGGGACGCACTCGTCGAGGTGACGAGTGAGGCCGAGGAGGCATGGGCCCTCGAGATCATGCAACATGCTAGCTGGTTTGCCAGCGTCATGGGTTGCACGCCGGGCTACATCACCTCGGAGGGCGAGGCTCTGCAGAGGTCCGCTGACCCGATGGAAATGGCGAAAAAGGCGAGAGGAAGCAACCTGTCTCAGGGGATGGCGGCGTTCCTGAAGCTGTTGCAGGAGTACCGGGCCGAAGGGTCGCTAAAGGGGTTTGAGATCGCCTCGAGAGCTTGACGAGCCGAATCCTGCGCGATTTCCGGGTCACCCAGCTTTGAGTCACGCTGTTGGTTACTGAACGGCTAAAGGAGTAGTGCGAGGACCTTTTTTTTTTTTTAAAAAAAAAAAGAGTGAAATGAATGATGAATGCTACTGCTCATTTGAGAGCTTTACAGTACGGTGAACAGCAATTTATGTCTGATGGAATCAAGAAGAGGAAAGACCGAAGGTCACGACTCGATTGAGCGGAGAATAACTCGAGGAACCGATCAGCGCGGTCATAGCTTCCTTATACCGTTTTTCGCGATTGCCAATTTCTTTTTCGGTGCTTATGGAGCTTTAAAGCGAGATCTGACTGCCGTGAAATGCGAGCATATCACCAATAGATAAATGTTTGTTCGAAAACTAACGTTATCTCGAACAACTTTCGTGGGTGATCCACCAGATGACCTGCAGTTGACGGCCGCTTCTGAAACCACACATTTATACTCTAATTAACTAACAACGTTAAGTTAACCAACGTTAGTTAAACCATAACGGACGATCTCAACCACCAACAGGAAACCTTTCGTGTGTTGTTCGGCCCCACCGTTGGCTAGAAGATGGGAGAGAGCAGACGTTCGGACTCGAAGGGACTTATACGCTATCGTACAGGGTATAGGTCCTAAGTCAGCAAGGCTGCAAAGGGAAATTCTGGGCTGGCTGATGGACTTGGGGAGGTTGCTAATGTATAGCTCAGTCAGGCGGCTTGAACTAGCATAGGCGGCCTGAAGTTCATTCGAACGCGGGGGTGCCTTCTTCCTTTTGTATCAATCGGAGTCGCACATTTGCATGTTTCCTTTAACTGCTGGTTTGGGGTTCTTCGCCCGGCTCGTAGGAGCACGAATTTCCTGTACGCCTAATATGTAGGGGTTCGGCATGCATTCTTGCACAGCGGCGTAGGAGAAACAATAATGGTTAAACCATAATCCTACCCTGGAGGCTAGGAAGTTTTCCTAAGCGCCTGCATTGCTATTATCCTCCTGCCACTCTGTCAAAGCAGACAGGGTAATGACCGTATCTGGGGGTTCTTGGCCCAGCACTTGCTGCTGATGCTGGAAACAGGTCTGTATTAAGTCCAAAGCGTCTTCAAGGCGGTTCTGACCCTTCCAGGTATGAGCAAGGTTGAACATGCTGATGAGCGTGCTGGGATGTTTCTCTCCTAGCACCTCGGTCGAACCTTACAATTCCATGAAGGTTGGTACGGTGGGTTTGTAAATGTGGGTTTTGCAAAGATGATATTTTGGACAATGTTGCGACGATCCTCTTTGGACCCCTCTTCTGCAGCCCGAATGATTTCGATCCAGCTACGGATGTACTCTGTTGCAGTTTGCCTATACTAGGTGGGCTGTGCGGGTCAAAATCAAGAATATATTGCAGCCAACATGGCTTATTTCACTGCGTTTCGTCGCTCTAGCCCGTTGTTGATGACATCTTCCGCACAACAGACAACTACGCAAAGCTCCCCAATTGCAGCTTATCCCCTTCTTTCATACTGACAACAACCCAGATCTCTCCTTCCAACTCAGCTTCTTGTTCCGCTATCGACTGAGCCAGCCTTACCCAAGGAGGCCAAATGGCGTTGGGGTTCGAGAATTTAATGGCCATTCAAGGATTTGACACCGGGCTTCCTTCCAGGCTTAACGGTTTCATCGGGAAGTATAGGTACTGAAGTTATCTCCAGTGGACAAAATACTTGCTGTCGTGCCTCCGAGCCCTCCTTATGTACGGAAGCAACAATGGAAGGATTTCGCATTGCATCCAGTCGATGCCCACTTTCCCTTGGGTACCCTCTTGCCCCGTTTAGACCTAACTATACACCTGAAAAAGTTTTACTCTAATATTCCCCCTTTAGCCTTGGTCTTTACGTTTTACTTTCCAACTTTTTGAAAGACGCTGGTATTCCTCCTCATGGGCAGCGTTGTCTACGCATCTATCAGTTCTCGGTCCTATGCTGTTATCTTTGTTGCTAACGAATTGAACGCTGTTATATCCAATGAACATGCCCAGTTTTACTGTGTACATAATTAAGCCTGGGCTCGTTTACAGCGCTGGTTGACTGCACTGTACTACGTGGTCTTGGCATGGTGGGGCCTTCAGGTGCCCCAGGATGAGCTTCGTAGGTATTTGGGGTATGATTGGAAGCCCGAGAGTGGGGTCAACGTCTGTTCCTCTACCTTGGCTTGCGATGCAAGCCAGAGCTCTGATCTTGCTCCTGCGACCAAACGGAAACCCAAAACTGAACATCACCTAAGTTGGGGCGTTAGCACTTCGCTCGCCACAACACTACCGCAACCAACCGGACAACAATTCGAATACATCTCGCAAACCGTAAGCATGAGCCGATCTACACCGCGGAAGTCGCGGCACCGCCAACGCGCGAGCACCAGCGGCCCCCGCCAGGTGGCCGCTTCCGACTACGAGTCCGACACGGCCCAGTACATGGAGAACCGCGAGACGAGCGCGGCGGCGCCGCCGAATCCACAGCCCGCTCGCGACAATACAGAGCTTAGCCTGCGTGTCTTACGCCGCTACCAGCCGGGAATCCGCTCTATCCTGGCTATCGCCGCCAACGCCGTCGCGTACAACTTCCTCGAGGCCACCCAGGGCTGGGAGAAGCACGGCGCCGAAGGCACCATGTTCGTTTGCGAGCAGGAACCGCTCGTATCCAGCGAGGTGGCGCCGCTGGTGGTGCCACGCGTGTGCGTCTTCGTACTCAACCGCCGCAGTATGGAAAACCTCGAAATCGACCTTTTGCGTGTGACAGACTGTGAGGTGGTCGGCGAGCTGATCGTCTTTCGGCTCGAGAACGACGCTGGAGGGGTAAGCAGCAACAATAATCAAGGGGAAGACGGAGCGGGCGCCGCGAAGAAGATCGTCGGTCTCTGGATTCACGCCGACGAAACAAACACGCGGGAGGTGCACGCGAGCTTGATATTGGGCGCCTGGCAGCAGGGCCGGCAAGCCCTCGGTGCCTACATTCATGCGATGGCGGCTGGCGCACCCGGCAATGGCGCGTTCGACTCCGACGTGCAAGCCCCTGCGGCGCCCGAGAGCAGTTCGATTGCTGGCAAACAGCTGAGCGTCAGGGAGCTCTTTGGTAGAAATACCGGCGCATGAGGACAGATATTACCTGTCTATTGTGTGACAACAGCAAGCGGGAGTTGAATAATGCGGTCGACAAGCAGAACGACGTTGAATTATGCCGCGGCGCGATCCAAGATGAAGCCGTTGCGTTGGTTTGCGACTTTGGTGTTCACAGTGACGCACCCACCATTCGTACTGTGTCTTGCCGGAGCTTCGACCCTGTGACTGCTCGAACTCGAACGTTCCCCACCATTCATCGATTTAGCGATGAACAATAACAACAACAGTGACCCAGGCAACATGCCCTCTTCAGCAGACGGTAATGATGCCATCACGGCCGCTTTGCAAAATCAGCTATCCCTCGTCTCATCCTTTGAAGGATGGTTGACGCGAAATCGCGAGGCTGATGGCGACCGCAACATCATCAACAGAGTTCAGAGGCGATTGAGCAGCTACCGGCGGTGGCTTGGGGCTGTGCAGTCGCCAGAAAATTCGTCTGATGATCTTGAGCCCTGGGTCATGGACGTTCAGGTTACCTCTGGCGATGACGGCGAGCATGTGGTTGTGGTCCGTGGACCAGGGTCGAGTGAGCCAATTCAAATTGTCACGAAGGAGGATACAGAGCTCAAGTACCTGCTCAACGTATGTAGATCGCAGCGTCAAAACGAAATACATACATGCTGACCCAACGCAGGACAATTACCTGGGTTACATGACCAAAATCGTACGCAGTCCGCCCAGCGTGTTCGTGGCATTCAAACGCGGTCTTAACGATAACAATCTCGATCCTAGTGTCATGCCTTTTCCAAAGCAGAAGATACCTTACGAGAGCTGTTCCGTATCACTAGTGAGCTGAATGAAGAGACATCTCACTTGAGGTACCTTGGCCACAGAAACCTAACCGTCATGGCTATTGTTAACGTTACACCATCAGCCAACCAGCCGATGCCACGGTCAAAACATATATTCGCAGTCTGCAAGAGTACAACGATATGAAGGACATTGGACAACAGCTCATCGGTCTTGTCGCAGAGAATCGGGGCGTTCCGGTTCGGTCCCTGTACGAGGCCGGCGAGTTTGGCGTTACTTTTCCACGATAAACTTTTCATCTCAAACATGAATATTTGGCCACAGTGTTTGGGCAAGTGCATTTTCGATTTGATACAGCCACGGATTTTCTTCGCGATGATCAAAGAAGATCCGGTGCGGCCAGTGGTCCCTTGCGATGCGAGAGGCCTTAGCTATCCTCCGCAATGCCCTCCAGAACCGTGAAAGAGAAACAGCTATTACTTGAACGACAACACAATCAAACCGGACCCCCAGCGACCAAGCTCCCTTAATTCTCCTTGCAAGCAACGAAGTTGTTGCCGCTGGCACCGGTGTGGGTGATGAGAGCATCAAAGTTGCCATCCTCGTCAAAGATGACGCGGTCGGCTCCCGGCGAGCCACCGTTGTACACGCTGTGGCTCGACAAGATCGGGAACTCGTACCATGGCCCCGCTGTCGGGAAGTCGAAGCCCTCGTAGTTGTTGTACCGGTGCGGGTAGTTGTCTATGGGTGGTTAATATACCTCGTTCTTCCCCTTCATTCATGACAAAAGGCAATGTTCACGGGGCTAATTAAAGGGGTGACTCACTGACGTCGTCGCCCGACTGCTGCAGGCCATAGCCCTTGTTCAGGGCGGCGTTGATGTGGCTCTGCTCGTAGCAGACGCTGCCGCACGTCCAGGCACAGGCGCGGGCCTGAACCTGGCCCTCAGCCTCGGCCGGGAACGGCGCCGCCGAGACGGTGAACGCCGAGACAAGCGTCAGAAGGGCGGGAATGAGCTTTTGGATGGGAATCGTCAGAATACTGCAAGTACTCGAGGTCTCGGCTCGATGGGAAGGAGGGGGTGGTTTCTTACGCGGACCATTTTGATTGCAGCGATGGCTGAGGGAGACTAGGAGGCTTCGGATGAAGGAGGGATGCAGTTGAGGCTTGATGAGCCAGCATGAACTACCCTAGGTGAGGCGCAATCCCAAATTATATGCTGTTTTGGTTTGGACGAGCTGATCGCGGGGGTGTGTCCAGGAATGGAAGGTTCGATAACCTGGGGACTAGTTCGTGTCGATCTCGTTGACCCCTTCAGACAACCCCATATCGAATGCTACGGCACCGCTCTCAGAGCCGATAAGTGCTTGGGCTTCATCGTCTCACGTGGTACCTAAATCTATCGCGTAGTTTGCGTTTCGTCCCTTGTTGTCCGCTAACCCTTAAATCTTACCGAGCTCTCCTGTGTGTGCCGTTAAGAACGCACTGGACTGGCACGTTGTTATTCCGGTGCCCGGCCCCGGCCGTTTCAATTATGGGTGCTCATGTTAGCACGAAGCAAGATTCTCGATGATGATTGGGCCGCAGGTCGCCTGTCTCCCGCGTGGGGCTCCCGCAGATCTGCATCGGCGTGCGGTAGGAGCGGAGAGACGCTGCTGTGCCTGGCTGCCGACTTCCTTCCGAACCAGGAAGCTCCTTTTGGTTGCTACTACGCAGACTATGCAACATCATGGGTTGCTGCTGCTCGCTTCAGCTTTCTATTATCAGTCAAGCACTCCTACAGCGGCTTGACCGGGCAGATTTCAACAGCCCGCGCCCAAAACTCTCTTAGTGCGGAAGTCTCCGATTCACTAGCACGGAAGCCGTTTCTTTTTCTTATCGAATCAAGTCAAAGAGGACTTTTTATACCTTGGTCAAGAAAACTACTACTAGCACACCCAGGGAAAAAAAACACGGGGTTTCTCCCGTGATTCATCATCCCTCGCTGCACTTCCGGATGATTTTGACTGGAAGATGCACACTTGATGGCCATACTGAATACCTATTGAATGGGGTTCTGCTCCTGACTTTCTAACGAGACGCTGACAGTACCCACGGATATGAGAACTGAGGCCAATGAGAAGGATGATAGGATAGGCCTGGGTAGTTGTGAAGCTCGTCGGTGGCCCGAATTTAATCCCAATTTTACGTGTTGGAGGAGGAGGATTTTAGGACGTCTGCCGCTTCAGATCTGTGGTTGAAGCCCTGCTTATTCGCTGAACTATTGTGCAAGCCATGTAGTGAACTGCGCAGATTGTGTCCTAAGTCGCTACCCCTTGTGATAATGACTGATGATTTTGCAAACAGATGTAAGCTAGCTAGTGACGCTGTAGCCGAGCCCCAAATCTCGATAATCTATTGGGAGATAGGTTGCAGGACCTGCTTCGAGCTTATGAAGCTTGATGTGGACCGTGCCATGATCTTCGCTCCCCACAAAACGAAAGTCGACGAACTGTAACGGTCTCAGGGAGTATATTGCAACTAGCTGATGGCGACTCTACGAGTATACCAAGCTTGGAGGAGGAAGGAGAAGGGGAGAGAAAATTCTGAAATCGCAGGCCCTAAGAAGGAAAGGGCACGTTGACCTGTTGGTCTATGCGCGATTGGGAATAGCTTCATCTTGTGGTCGGGCCCTCAGGGTTAGGGAAGGCCGAGGGCGGCCGAGGGCTGTCCCGAGCCCAGCCCGTTACACGAACTCTTCCTGAATGTATTCCGTGAGAGCATCAGCCGCATTAACAGACATGTATCTTGTCTTGAAGTAAGAAATAGGCTTTACTCGAGTAGTTTGAGTAAACGACCGTTGTCTCCTCGGTCATGATTGAGCTATTGGTCATGGAGTCCATGATAATCGCCGCCTCTAGGATTGTGTCTGCAACAATGTCAGTTGCCAGTGGAAGGATTATTTGAGAGCTCAAGGTCTTATTTCCAATTACAAGACAGTCATGGGCCTAAATCCGTTTTATTCCGTGTCCGCCAATATTGTTTCATTTGCCTCCGGGGATTCTCCCAGGGAGAGCGGCCCCAAGATGCCGGGGTTTGTCGGTGCATTACGGGTACGAAGTGACCGTCACCCATAGGGAGAAAGTGTACCACGGGAATGCAGGTGTCGTGGTTAGGGCTGCCGTTTTCTGAATGCTCCAAAAACTCGTCACATGCGATAGCGGCACCCGGACCACGGATCCACAGTGAGACGAATTTCTGACCTCGCAATCGCTTCCCTCGCACTCGCATTCGCACTCCCGCCAGAAACCCGGATCCGCGCATTCCAAGATGGCCACAGCAGCTCCGCCGACCCTCCAAGCCCGGCTCCCGCCTCCCAAACAGCTTCTCGAATTGCGCTCTCGAGAGGATATCTACTTTCTCCATCCCGGCTATGACAGTCATAATACACTCCTAAGTCTCCCTCGCGTCGATAGTACAACATCGACTTACGGCGTACATCATAGAACAGCTCTTCTAGCTTGCCAGATCATCGCCGGAAATGCCTTCACGAATAGTTATCTCGCTTTCGATAAGGCGGGTCAACAACGAGTCCAGGTACCGCTAGACGACATCTTGATAGACAGGCAGTACTACTTCATCGTTGAAGCCTCTAGTAAAAACTCGCTCCTCCCTTCTAGTAACTTTTACTAATCTTTTAGAACTATATCCTATCGTCCCGAGCTTCCAAGATTGGGAGTTTCCCCACGGCCGTATCCCCGATTGGTGGCCTTCTATCATCACCGCCTCCCTCTCGACTATAGATTGTGGTATTACCAACGCTGGTTATGCCGTCGAAGAAGCCCATATCGTACCAAAAGAGGAAGGAGTTTGGTATAGGGATAATGAAATGAAAAAATATGGGGTAGATCCGTCTGATATCGACAACAGAGCGAACATCCTTCCTCTTAGGAAGAATATACACTACTCGTTCGACGCTCGATGGTTCGTTATTATTCCAAGGATTGTCACCACAAATTCTTCCCTTCAGCCCTCTCCCCAGTACGTCACGCATATCATTTCACCAAACGCGGCGGAATTGTGGCCTACATATCATACCACTCTCGTCGGATCCCTCTATACCAAATCTTACGCTTACCTCTTTGCCCGTTTCGCTTGGGCTATCCTTCACCGGATCAAGCTCTTCGTCATCGCAGGCCGGCGACGTCACGTCATCCGAATCTCCAGAGATGAAGCTGGCAATATAGAGTACAAGACAGAGTATTGTACCGGGACAGAGCTCGAGAACTTATACGGCAGTGGCGGATCTAAGGCGGCAACCCCACTATATCCGAGGAAGAGGAAGTCCGGACGAGGCAGTACAGCACACGACGAAGTCATCTTTGCAGAGTCGTCCGGGGACAGCGATATCGACATGGAGGACACGGATAGCCTGTGGGAGGTGATGAGTAACTCGAGCGAGAGAGGAAGTAACAGAAGACAGGAGTCGTCAGAGGAAACTGCCCCCGGTACCAAGGTACAACTGGCACCAGACATCGAGGCGGACCTCAGGGCAGCTTTGCGCAAGAGCATGTTGCAGCAGCAGGAGGCAGATTCTGAAGACTAGGTGGAGATGATACTACGACTGAAGTAGATAACGATATCTCAAAGTTTTCCTATTCTTTTTCCTGTCGCTAGGCTCCCCGAATCACGGTTTCTGCCAAGTGAAGTGTGTTGAGACGGGCGTATATGCCGAACGGTTCAGCCTGCCAGAAATTCAGGGTTTAGGGCATACAAAAACGGCAGCCCAAACCACAGCACCTGTACTTTATCTGGAAGGGGCAAGATTCTGCGGCACAATCATCTGTGGGGACAGGCAGGTAGGATGAGTGTGTCAATATTGCCGGCCGGCTCTTGTCGGTCGATTTTGACGTCTTCCTTAAGCCTCATGTCTACCGTGTAGCTATTCATTTAAACTTTTTTATGATATTCGACATTGAATGATGAGTGTAGGACATTGGATGAGTGTCATCCTTGCATAGTAGGCACTACACATACCGAGCTAGTCTGCTTCTCATCACGAGAGGGCTGCACCACAACACAATGCTGAAGTCAGTTTAGATATCCGCGCTGAATATTCTTAGCTAGTAGCGACATGTGGCTTCTCTCCTGACTTCAACAATTAAGCCGCCTACCACAGAGGCTGGGGAATATAAGGTACCTTTAACTAAGCTATCTACAATCACTCACTCTCTTCAAGGTAGCATATAACGTATGGAAAAGATTCAAGCCCAAAAATAATGGTTGAGGTTCCACTTTCTCATGTCTCTCCGACTAACGACAAACGCTCCTTTTAACAAAGGGCCTCTCATTACGCTTCAGCAAGACACGCTGAGCATCACGGGTGGAAACGTCGCGGCTGACAACCAGTGAACCCTCTGAGTATCAACCACGATCTAGGCCCAGGAACGCACTGGTGCAGTGTGCAATCCAAAACTGGCCGAGTCAGCGTGAGTGAGTCCCAAGATTTTAAGGTGCTTTTTCTTTCTCGACTCGTTGAACAAAACCAAGTTGATAGATTATACCTAGCGACTACGGAGGTCGAGGTAACGCTTACGGCAGATGCCGTCCTGCGTTGTGATGAATGAAGTCCAAATTAAAGGACAACCTCGGCTGATCTGACGCCTATCTTCAGAATTCGGCACCTAGACGAGCAGGCGGCTGGGTGGGTTGATATACTCGTGAGCACGCTATCGGTGAGTAATCGCATTCTAATTTGATCAAGGACCTCCAGCCGTTGCTTCCCCTCTACTACCCGCCTACTCCCCGCTGAAGGACAACGTATACGACTTGGGCGTGGCGAGTCCAACCCTTGGCTTGACTCCGATTGAAGGCTTTCCACCTACATACCCACCGAGTGCGTTTGGAATCGCGGTAAATTTCTCTGTGTCACAGGATTCTTCCACATCCCCTCTACTTGTACAACCGCGTATTCCAAAGCCTAGAGCAGATGGGTGAGATTCTGTGTGGTTGGTCACCTGGATCACCATTTAACAAAGTTGCGCAGAACGCCCGCACTTAGACGTGAGTGGTGGGCTGGCTGTCGCAGAATAGCCTGCGCCAACTTTGGTTCCATCTTCAGTTCTTTCTTCCTTGCACGGTACAGCCGTTGGGCAGCAACTGTATCAACGCTTGACCTCGCCATCCAGAACATTCCCCAAAAGCCAGTTGTTCTACAACACCATAGATGTACAGAACATCGACTCCAGCATCAGTGATAATGCAAACGCTACCCGCGACTTTCACACCCTTAAACCAAGATGTCCAGGTGGGGACAGAATTTGGGTTCGATCCACGCCAAGTTCCACCTGATGCAGGGTAATAACGGCGGTGGAAATCTGTTCGCACACGTCCAAGTGGCACTTAATTACCGGCCGAACAAAGGCACGGTACTAAGTTGGGCGACTCTTGCGCATAACGGGGGATGGTATGCATTGTTGCAAGGCAGATATGACATGGCGCAGCAAATGCTAGTCAAAGCAAGGAAGGTACGCGAAAAGAGGATAGGAAAGGACCACTGACAACTCTGGCAAGCATATCAATGTTCGCTCTAGTCCTTCAGAATAGAGGTCGGTAGAAAGAGGCCGAGGAGTTGCAGGTGCAGTTGATGGCAACGAGCAAGACCAAGCTCGGTGTCGACCATCCAACACCTTGGCGAGCATGTCCAGCCTCGCATCAAAATACGGGAATCAAGGCCGATGGGAAGAGGCCGAAACGCTGTTGGTGCATGTGATGGAGATGAGGAGGACCAAGCTCGGGGCCGACCATCCAGACACGCTGACAAGCATGGTCAACCTGGAGTCGACACTCTCAAGGGAAGGTTGATATGAAGGGGTTGAGAAGCTGTTGGTGCAAGCAATGGACATCGGCGAGACCATGTTTGAGGCCAACCATCCAAACGCGTTGAAGACTATGGGTGAGCTGGTGTTGACATACCAGAACCAAGGCCAGTGGGAAGAGGCCTAGAAGCTGTTGGTCCAGATGATGGAGACGAGCAAGATCAGATTAGGGGCCGACTATCCAAACACACTAACAGGCATGGGCAACCTCGCTTTCGCTTGAAAATATCAAGGCTGAGACACAGATGCTCTGCGGGCTCATGAAGGATTGTGATGGTGACCCAGCAGCGAATCCTCGGTATAGAGCATCCACACACTTAGAGACTTAGTTTTTGTCGCCAACTGGAGCATCTAGACTTGGTGTCTCATCACTTTGTTTCAGCAGTTTTGCCGATAGTCATTGCTAAGACCGGGGATAGATTTGACAGAAGCGTCAAGCATATCGAGCCTTTACACTAACACGGCCCACCATCTGTCACGTATAGCCAATCGTTGGCGGCATCCCACGATCATAATTGTCTCAATTCTGTCGAAGGCGGTAAGCACAGCTTAGTAAGCTCCTGAGCTACGGAGTATCAACAGGAAGCTCCACCTCTCTTCTGTATATAAATGTCCTTCCTTTTCTTACTTTCCTTTGTAGAAAGTAATACACTTTGTTCATCTTCAATGCGCCCCGTAACAGGGCTTTGCTCTTTCCCGTACGCTGTGCGAGCTTTCCAACTGCGTATCACAAATTCACAAGATCAGGGCAGCTCCTTTGGTAGGGAGTATCTTCAGATTCTTAACTTGCGCTTGTTGACGTGCAAGTGTCTACTTCCTTTGACGCGTTCTTTCAGAGCCCTCCTTGTTACGCCAGAGTAGCTGTAGCCTTGTGAATGCTTTGGAATTGGCCCAGACATAAAGCCTAGGTATTTGGACTCTATCTTCGTGCTGTGAAGGCTTTGGCATTTTGTCGGGGACGATTGCATGTAATACAGTTTGTACGACTATATATCGACTTGATCAGATGAAGAAGGAACAGGCAGGCCGTTCTCTCAGTCTCTCCTGTTGCGCGCTGTGTTCCGCAAGGTTATTTGACAGCCCTGCAAGCCCGCATTGATATTCTGAGCCCAACAACTATCGGACACACAATTTACTGAACTCATATTTTGCAGCGTATTGAGTCAGAAGGTTTGGGGGAAGCACTTGCTTCATACACGTATAAGACAAATTTGCCACAGAGGTTGCCGCTTCTTAAAACCTTTCCTTAGATCATCCATCTATAACTATCGTCCGACCACTATTAGGCCATCCTCTACTACGGCATGCGACGCAAAATCGTAATATTCGATTCGGCTTGAGGACTATCATCGATACTTTTATCTTCGGTGACCAGGCAATAGCCGGACCGCCAAAAAAAAAAGAGGCTTTTGTCTCCGGCCTCTCTTTGGGAACCGTTCCCTTCTAGTGGGCCTGCTCAATCAGCCCTATCTCAACTGTCATGAGACAAAGTCTCCCTCTACCTATGAAGATCCCCGCCTGAACCACCTTCTGGCCCTTCCCTACCTTCCATATTTCGAGAAAATCCGTCTTCATTAACTCAATGTCGGCTGTGGGTGGCGCCAGGCGAGGTCTGCAATATCACCAGCGCTGTAGAAGTGTTGTTGTCAGAACAGGTGGCAATACGAAGTCACAGTAGTCCAGAAAGATTTGGCTGAGTGCATAGATTTCCCATTGCATTGATTGTGTTACACTGTTGTCCTTCTGGCGATGACGACAGCTTCTGACCTACGTTCCTGTTCAAAATGATGCGGTCTTTTGTCCCCATAGCTACCAGTTCTGAATTCTTTTGAGCTATTATAGAACTTTCAAACAGAACATTCAACCAACAACGGGCCGCATGACGAGTAGCTGCATGCGGGAACAGACGTTAGGCTCTGTGTCCATAACCAAGCAACAAAGCAGAAGAGGGGGGGGGGGGCGCCGAAGAGAGAGCAAATGGAGTAAGGTTTGGAATAATTAGCGAACACATTGTATAAATACGTGGGTACAAGACCAAATAATTACAGTCCTTGAATACAAATGCGGGAAGAAGCTCTTTAAGCCTCGATATTGTAAACTTAATGGTCCCTATATAAGCAGCAACAGATAAAAGTTCTAATGGACGGCTCAATTAAGGCTACCCATCGGTATCAAAATCCTATGTACATCTATAAGAACGGGACAAGGACGCCGTGGTTACACACCGCGGCAACTTCGACCTTATCCCGTGCAAGCATCTACCTCTTCGCCGCCCGTTCCCACGGATGTTTAGCAAGTGAAGACGCTCGGGCCGGGAACCTTGTAGTTGGTGACCGGAGGCCAGTAGATGCTGAGCTTGACTCCGGGGTCGTTGCCCTATTGTTGATTTCAAGTTAGTGGTTCTGTCGCCTCAGGATGGAACGGCGGGGATGATGCAGGGGGAGTGAAAGGACATACGCTATAGGCACCGGGGAAGCTGACGGTGCTCGATGGCGTCTTGCTGCCGGAGCCGCCAACGACTGGAGAGATGTTAGCTAGGTTCCAATATTGATTCTTTACTGGACAAATACATACCGTTGATCTGGGCGCATTCCATGTAGAACTGGGCGCCGGGGTAGTTGGATGCGCCGTGCAGGGCGAGCATCTCAGCGCGGAGAAGATACTGGCCCGGGGCGATGCACTCAGGGATCTTGATGTTGTGGCGGCCCTGGCCGTTGATGACACGTTCGGTGCCCCAAACGCCGTCGCTGCCGAGGCCGTCCTCCTGGATCTTGAACCAGCCGCCACCGACACCCGAGTCGGTGGTGGCGTCGTTGACCTTCTTGAGATAGGCCATGGTTGGTCCCTTGTGGCTGCTGTCCATAACGTCGTTGGGCGCCGACCCCGTGGTGCTCAGCATGTAGCGCCAGATAGCCGTCACCGTGTCGCCCGCCTTCACTGTGATGACCTTGGACGTCAGTGTCGTCGGGTTGGGCGAGCCGTTGCACGCAATCGAATTAGACGTCACGTCCTCAATCGGGCCGTTGTACGAGGGGACACGGACGCCCTGGCCAACGCCCTGGTTGACGCCTCCAACCTCGAGCGATGAGAAGATGGTGTGGGCGCTGGCGGCGCCGGCCAGAATCAGGGGGGTGAAAACCTTCATGACTGCAACCGACTAGATACGGTACGGAACAAGATTAGGCCTGAAAGTGTGGTTTTCTGAGGAGCAGTGAGCCAGGAAACGCTCTCCTCCGAAACTACGAGGAGGAGATGTGGCTGATATATACACAATATGAGCGCAGCCTCTACTCTTCCTTGGCCGTCGCCATCGAGGAAAATTGTACCCCTTTCCGTCAATAACCACAATCCTCCTGGTCACACGCGGCATTTCCTTCCGCCTGCGCTTCCCCAATGCGGAGTGCATGCTCGGGTCTGCGATGAGGCGTTGGCCAAGACGGCCTCGGCCAGCGACAACCCGGGTTGGACGAGGTTCAATGCAACATCGCGGCCACAAGTCCAGATCGTTGCAGGGGGGTGTCAACCCAAACCAGCCTCTGGCCGGTCGACGGAGGGTAATGGTCCGGGGATTGTGGCGGCAAGGGCCCGGTAGCCCTACCGAGAATCCCTAGAGCGTCTGAGCCAAGCGCCTGGGCTTCCACCTGCAGTGCCTTGGCCAGTGTTGCCATCGCCCTTTTCGTCTGCATGGAGCATGAACTGGTGGCCGAGATGCCTGTCGCAAGATACCAAGACGGAGAGTGTACTCCCGTTTGGCCGGCAATGGGCCACACCCGACCGTCATGATGTTCCAAATACCTGGTCACAAGAATTCGCTATTATTGGAAACCCAATCATAGCCTACAGAAGAGAGGGCCTGTGGAGACAGGCGGCCGGTAATTTTTCTTTTGACCTTCTCCCTTCATTCTTTCTCATTCCGGAGTAGTGCGTCTTTCTTATGTCAGTCATTGTGCGCACAAGGTTCGTTTTTTTTTTTTTTTTTTTTTTTTTTTTTTTTTTTTTTTTTTTTTGGTTCGGATACATAACCCAAATCGAGCACAGATAGCATGCCGCCAGACCAACATTAGATCTTGTTCAACTGCCTTTGATTAAGTTGTCCTTAATTGCCGCCTTCTGCAGAGCGGTATTCAACATTACCAACGACTTGAAAGTCGAAAGTCGACGGTCCTGAAAGTTGACAGTCACAATGTAAATGGGGGTAGCCGCTCCTTGCACAACTTCAGGACCTTACCTTGTCCACGTCTATTTGAAACTTGCGAGTTTTACCTAGGGACTACAGAGAAAGGCAGACATATTTCCCTCGTATTTATGTCTTACGACCTTGATTTACATGATTCGAGGAATTCACCACAGCTTTGCCCAAGGAAGCTTCGCGTGGTATTAATGAACCCATACGCTCAAACAAAGCGCCCGGTGGTAGCCCAGCAGAGTACACGTATTTTCAGGTTTGTATTCCAGACAGACATGGCAGCGCGGCCCGGAGAGTTGGCCATTTGTGCCTGCCGAGCTCCACCTTAGTGACAAATCTATGGCTTGTCTCCTGATGTCTTGCGTCGGGAAGCCTTGGGACACGAGAAGTACGAAGCCAGAATACCGATACACAGTCGCAATTTGAGATATCCCGTCCTTCCTCTCGGTACCCATCTTCGTCCCCTCCGACGTGTGCAAGAATGGCCAACCTCCTGGTCGCCGCGTGGTAATCGTGAGCCTGTAGCAATCACTGCCCTGCTCGAAATTTTGGCTCGCGAAGCAAAGCTGTTAGTCTTTTGCTTGACAGTGATGAGTCCGGGCGTGCCAGGATTCAATGTCACTCCATTTCTGACATCGTATCAACCGAACTAGTCTACTGCTGATGTGGTCTGGGACCGTCGATACCCCTGCCTCACGGAAACCCATGCTATTGAGGAGCACGAGGACATCTGGCTGAGTATTTCGTGATGGGCCCCAATAAGTTTCGACGGGACTTTGGCCTTCCACTTGTTTCGAAATGCTTCCCTGGGGTCGAATGGGTTGCAGTGACTATACACAAGAATAGCACATTGCTATCCTAGCTAGAGCTTCGCATGCACTAAGGCGACGTTGAAGCCATCAACCAGTAGGAAAAGGGTGACCCGTATGGATTCTGCAGGCCGACTCTCTTCAGCCACGGCGGTTATTTGGATCATGACGTGTACTTTGGCGGAGCTAGCGACATTGTTGGATATTGGGCAGAGGGTCGTATCCTCGGCGATGTAACCGTTATTGATCACACATCCGAGCAGCGAGCTTCCGAGTCGCCTCGAGTGTCTATTTTCCCTTCTGCCGGCCTCGCACTAACCACACATTGCTTACATGAGTCCCTACTTTACAGACCATCTAGGAAGGTAGGTATCGCGGGCGTGTCACTAAGGATAGTGGATATGGTGAGGCATCGGAGGAGAGGCGTTATGCCTTTGGTTTAACAGGGAGGCTAAGGCCAATAATTAGGTGAAAGTAGGGCAGGAAGAAGCTATATAGACTAGAGGAGAGAGGAGCTAGGAACAAACGGGTTAGATGAATTTGCGCAGTGTGTTTCCCCGTCTGGTAGGGTGAATTCGATTACGGGCAATGCTTAACGTTGCGAGGGCGATTTTGTATGACTAAACATTGTGATAAGCCTCCATCTCTGCCTAGGGACACCTGTACGTCGCTGATGGGGTGTATATCAGCAAGGGCGAGTGTCGTTGTATTTCCTCATGATCTTTCAAGCTGCTGTCCTCGATCTACGGACCTCACAGAACTTAAAAGGTACCTTCTCAAGACCCGCAAAGCCATCTATCCCGTTGCCTTGTTGGGGATTTAATCAAGCGGCTACTGTCGGTGAGTTATTTTTGAGTTATTTTTCTCTTAGCGGGCAATTCGTCGTATTGCTCCAATAACTCTGCTGACACCTTGGACCTCCCAACCTGATTACGCATCCCACGATATGAGTTAGGTTCATTGCTTCGGTCTACGGGTCATAACACCGACATTGAGCAACTCTTTAGTTATATATTTCCTGGATTCTCTTTCACACTTTGGGTGTCTACTTTTGGGGGTCTAATAAAGCTAGAGTAGGAAGTTAGCAAACCATATTTGCCTCTCGTACAACCACACCAACGGCCAAGTCAAAGACATGAAACCGGCAGACAAGCCGGCCCGGCTCAGTCTTTCTGCTTTATCAAAATGAACCAATAACCTAGACAACTCCTAAAATGACCTGAAGAATGGTCCAGTGTAATATATGCTACCAAATCTGGCGAAGTGAGTTAACAGAGTGGTACGCCCGTCTGCGTCCTTGGTGAAGGGGGGGGGGGGGGGGGGGTGGAGAGGGCGCGACCTGGTGGTTAAGGAAGCCGGGTTCGCGCCGTTTGCGCAGCCGGCCTCGGACGTGCAGCGATACGACCTTGAGGGCGACAAACTCTACAATCGGCTCGAGGAAGGGCGAGTGGCTTTCTACGGCGCCTTCCAGGTGTCTCCGGAGCTAAGGGAGAGATATAGCATTATTTAAGTGCTGTATCTTGCTGAGGTAAGTCGTCGAGGTCAGACCAAAAGAAAAGGTGTAAATACACCAATAATATATCTGGGGCGACCTTTTAGTGGCTGATTCAGCAGCTTAGCGCCACACCACAGCGCTTTTTCGTCCG